>LR546482.1:0-53684 GCA_900536305.3 Caenorhabditis sp. 40 LS-2015 | reverse complement strand
CCCCCCCCCCCCCCTCTTCTAGTACTCTCCATTTACTCCTCCCCGCCTTCTTGTCTCCTCTTCATTAGCACAGCAGCGGCGCACAAAAATCACATCTTCTTTCGTCTTCTGCTACTTTCCGCTTCTTCATCCCTTTTCTCTGCAAAGAAGAGAAATCCGAGAGATGAGTTTGTCACCTCTTCTTGTTTTTGATGAGCCCTCCATATAATAGGGGGTCTCCTCTGGAAATATGTGAAGGATCATTTTTCGTTGTCACGACTTCTCGGATTTTGTTTTTCATCGGGGATTTGTTGTACGGGAGGTCTTGTAAGCTACAAAAATTGAAGGGGATATTAGTTAGATCTGCAGGTTAGTCTGGAGACATTGAGACTTTGCTTATCTTTGACTGAAATTTTGAAACTTATAATCTCAGGTTCTGAAAACCCCAAGAACTTTTGAAACCGTCATCATTCCATTATACAGTTTTAAGCTGTGTTATGAACTGTACGGTTTCAGTGGTGGTTCTGGAACCAAAAATCTCCAAAAACAAGCAAAATTTAAATCTCAAAGATCAACACTTCAGGCTTCTCTGATCCTTTGCTGAAATCTGTAGAAACTGCCATCCCTATAATCCGCTTAAGGGAAGAGTCACACTTTTTTGTCTAATCCAGAGCCATAAAATATGAAATCCTTTAGTCACTCAGAAACTGCTTCATTTGATTTTCAAAGTTAGCGCCAAGTTTTTTAATTTTCAAAATATTTGCAACTGATGTATGCATGTCCTCCAGCTCTAGCTAGTTTGCTCTTCTGTGTGTTGCACATGGAAAAAAGTCTGTCCCCGCCTCTCGCCATCTGCTTTAACATTTGTTTGAACAGACTGAAATATTGAAACCGTTTGAGTTTTTTGTTGAATTTGGCCAATTCTCACGGAGCATTTGATAGATTTCGACCCCACGCCTTAAACAAACGAAGTCGGCGAGGAGGGTTGAAACGAGGAGAACATTCTAGTCGATCTGTGTTGAAAGTTTTGATGAGAACACTGAAAGTCAAGGATTGGGGACTTGTCACCTTAAGTTTTTGAGATTCCGAGATTCCCAGTTTTCAAGATTTGAAAGTCGTACAGATTTATCATTATTAGATCTTGAAGAATTCTGGAATCCGAGCAAACTAAAACATTGTCATTCATAATCTCTACAAAATTAGGTGTTGATCTTCAATTTGACTGGAAAAATATCATTACCATTTTCGAATAAATCCAATCAGAAAGAGATCAGAAATTTTCATAGTTTCGAAAACTGCGATTATTTTCGATTTCAAGAATTCAAATCACATGACTATAAAGTACAAATCCAGTCATAATATTCATGGCAAATACCCAACTTCTATATTTCTGAGATTCTAAGATTCAGACATTATGAGAATCTGAGATTCTCTTCAAAGATACTGGAAAAATGTCATTCTGAAGGATTCTCATACCTTAAAATATTCTTGACTTGTTTACCGGTCCAAGAAACGACGGAACCAAAAAATGTCAAGTGAATATTCCTGAGAACTTCCTCTATTTTTGGACCCTAGACTGGTAACTAAATATGCGATTCGCATGAGATCGCTCCTCCGAGAAGGACACATGAATTCTTTGGAATATTTTATGAGGTCTCTTCTTAAAGAAGGGAAATTTCTAGAAGGTTTGGGTTTTTGGAATTTTCTATATTGCAATGTTTTCGTGCAGAATATCATAATTTTCGTTGTGTACTCTGTAGTCATGAGATTCGGGAATCGAAAATAATTGAAATTCTTAAAACTATAAAATGCTCTGATCCTTCTCTGATCGGATTTACTCATGACATTTCGATCATGTTGTCAAGTCAGATTGTGTACAATTTTCCGTAGAGATTTGAATTGGAATCAACTCCGAGAATGTGTAGTTTGATCCCCGAAATCTCACGAATGCCGAAATTTCAGAACCTCAGAATCTCAAAATCTTTGAATGTCACAATGTCAGAATCTTGAAATCTCAAAATCTCAGAATCTTGGAACCTCGGAATCTCGAAATTTCAAATTCTCGAATTCTCGAAATCGAAATTCCCGGAATCTCAGAATCTCAGAATTTCAAAATCTCAAAACCTCATAATCTCAGAAGCTTGGATTTGCAGAATCTCAAAATCTCAGAATCTCATGGTCTCAGAAGTTCAGAATCTTAGAATATCTTTTCTTCAAAATCTCAGAATCCCAAATTTCGTAGAGAATCTAGCAAGAAAGAGAGTAATCTCACAAAAAGTCAGAAACCCAAAAAATATTCGATGATTTTCACGTCGAAAAACCTTCAGAAAAAGTGTGCCCTTATTATGCGTTCTTTGCTCTTTCTCTCTTTTTTCTCTCTGCCCTACTTTCTATTCAGAACCTAAAAATATCCGCCCTCAAATCTTTCCCCCGAAAAAAAGTAGTGTTTCAAAAGGAAAAAAGAAAACACTTTTTTCTTCTCCTACTTGTTTTCTAAAGCCCTCAAAAGTTGGTGAACTGAAAGAAATTGCTTACATTTTTGGTCTTCTCTCGGGGAGAACTTTTTCCATCTTTCATCCCGCTCTTTTTCTCAGGAGAATTATAGCGGTTCGGGATGAAAAAAAGTGGTGGAGAATCCGGAAAACAACAAGATTTCAGTGGTGAAAATTTGTAGTTTTTTGTTTGAAGTTTTCCGGCTAAAGTTTGTGGTTTTTGGACGATTTTTGAAGTTCTCAGTAACATCGAAGCTTTCTCCCATGAAAACCTATAAAACCCCATATTTTCACTGTACACATTTAACCTTCTACTTTCAATTTCCTTTCCTGATCCATGTGATTTTCGAAAAATATAAATTTTTGAAAAGTCAATCAACTATGGTTTCCAAATCCTACAATTTATTTAGGGGAACGGATAGATTGAATTTTAATCCCTGGATTTTGCAGCGAAGGATAAAGTGGGCGGAGCCAAAATTCGTAGTGTCCAAGATTCCAGAAGATTCTGACATTTCTCGATTCAGAGAATCCTGAACTTCGCGGTACTTGGATTCTGGAAGATTCTGACATTCTATACTCCTGAGAATCCTGAATTTTGCGGTTCTTGGATTCTTGGATTCTTCGCTTTGTTGGGTTATTGGTATTTGGATTTTTGGGATACTGAAGATTTCGAAATTCAACCGAATCAGAACATTAAAAATCGTTATTATCTTTTCTTTCACCTTCCTTTCTTCTTCTTCTCCAACACCTCATTCCTCTGTCTTTGTGTAGTTTGTAGTCTTCAGTCACGAAAACTACAAGATACTCCGTTCCCTCTGAAGTGATTCATATCAACAACAATCGCATAACACAAATGTCTTTATGTTCTTTCTTGACTCTATTATCTGTTTAGAACAGTCATTGTCAAAGTGTAGAAAATATCCCAAAATCTCATTGTCGGCTTCAAAATCAGTCACAAACTCTAAATTTCCTTTTTCCTTATCTCCAATTGTGTTCACCGATCATCATACCTGTCTATAGTGTTTCCGTGGTTTGTTCTTTTTTTTGTTCTCTTTCTCTGCGTCTCGCACTCTACCTTTTCAACACTCTCTGACTGTCTAAGTCTCTTGTTGAAAACCCCTCTCGTTTTTAACTTTTCCTCCACTTCTTGCTGCATACATTAGGGCTTCCAGGTGGTTTTTGGAAGTTGTATTTAGTGATATTAATTTAGTCTTTTGAACCTTGGAAGAAGTCACAAAACCTTTTGTTTTTTTTTGTCTTTCTGTGTCTTGTTATTCGGTCTTATCTCATTTCCTTTGTATATAAGGATAGGTATCTTCTTTCAGACTTATCTTATTATCGGTTCCTTCTTTCTAATACAATTGCTTTGTAGAAAAATGAGCACCGAGCACCGTGATCGGTTGCTCGACGGTGTTGGCTGGAAGGCTCGAGGGGATCGGGTTCCGGAGTTTCCGAATCCACGACCATTTTTTCCGAGGCTAAAGCACTCGATCAAATTGATACCGCTTTTTGTGAGGTGAGTTCTAGATAATTAGCCGAAAAAGAAACGGACGATTTCAAGAGTCGCCCTTCACACCTTTGTCGAGTGGTGGAACGGGCGAGAGGCGTTCATAGACATTTTCAATGTATTCAGGCATTTTACGTATACAGGTGAGCAAGTGTGCTCTATTGACAATTCTCTTCAGAATCGTTTCAGGTGTTCCACTAGGCGGAATTGGCAGCGGCTCCATTGGAACCGACTTTCGTGGCGGGTTCAATCGTTTCTCACTCATCCCTGGAATCAAGGAGCAAACCGAGACTCAAAAATGCAACCAGTTCATTGCATCAGTTCACTCTAAGAAAACCTTCGAGCTCATCCATCAATCGATACTCTCCTGCGCTGACTTTCCATCTACAGTACTCCCCAAGTGGGATACCACGGTTCCAGCCGAAGATGTAAGATATCGAGGACTGTTTCCGAGGGCTTGGCAAGAGTTCCGTCTTGGCACTTCTGGGATTACGGTTGTCGTCGAGCATTTGTCTGCAGTGATTCCCGGAGACTATTCGGATTCCTCATTGCCGTTGGCAAACTTCGACTTCCACGTCTTCAATGATTCTCCAGAAGAGGTCGAGGTCTCGATTACGATGGCGTTTAGGAATGGGACAGGAAATCGAAAGTGGAATGATGAGAGTCTTTGCCAGTTAGTGAGAATGGGGGTGACTCGAGTTTGGTGGCCTAGAATTCATGGTTCGGATTGTTAGGTCGCGCCGAACTATCTTGACATCCTAGGCCATCATTGTTCTTCCATTTTCCAGAAGTCATAAAGTCCAGAAAGACACCATGGTCGTCCGCACTCTATCCCACACCATCAAAGGTATGCCAGTGACCTATGCCATCGGAACCGAGGAGAAGAATGGAGCAAAAGTGACCACGTGTCTCTTTGACCCGAATGGAACCGGAGGAAGACTGTGGAGTGATTTGGAAGCCTATGGACATCTTTCTTGTAAGCCTTAGAAACTTTTGCAGATACTGATTTGAAACTTTTAGCCTATGATCACTTGCCACCAAAACCCAAAGAGCTCGGAATCGCAGTATGCTCGTCGTTCTTCGTCCCGCCTGATGGAAGTCATACGACTCAATTCGCGCTGGTCTGGTACATGCCACAAGTGCATTTCGGAACTGCAGAGCGGTTTTATAACAGGTATTGGTGCTCAGGCTCCTTCGGAATCAAGAATGAATTTCAGAAGATACTGCCGCTTCTTCAACGGTCCTGATGCGGACGAGGTGGCCGCGAGCATTTGCAGACATGGCTTGCAGAACATTGAGAAATGGCAAGCGGCGATTGGTAACTGGCAAGATCCTATAATCCAAGATGAGATGGTGCCCGAGTGGTATAGAAGTGCGATATTCAATGAGCTCTATTATATCGTGGATGGAAGTACCGTATGGTTTGAGTATGATGAGGACTGGCGGACCGATGAGCTGCTGATCAGTGAGCCAACCGAGAAACAGTTCAAGGAGTACGGACGGTTCGGGTACATGGAGTGTGAGTTTGAGTGTTCAGGGAGATTGGAAAAAAAGTTGAGGGTTTACAGCCTGGGAGTACTTCATGTTGAACACCTACGATGTACACTTCTACTCGAGTTGGGCGATCCTGAAGAACTGGCCAGAGATTGAGATGTCTGTGCAGATGGATTTCGGTAAGTCTGGAGTCACAGACACACAAACAGACAGTTTTCAGCTGACCAAGTGGATCGAGTAGACAATGGTACTGCTACATCTCTAGCTGACGGAGAACAGATGACCATAAAAAGCTATGACAGGATTCCACACGATATGGGCCATCCGAGTAAGTCGCTAACCTCTTTCTGTTGCCCCCACTAACCCGCTATTGTCCGTTTCCTCGCTTCTTCCTGTGCTGCTTTTCAGCAATGTGTTCTATACAAGACCTTCGTCGACTTTCAGTGGCCGACCCGTGGCTGCACACGAATGCCTATATCCTACACGACACCGGTCACTGGAAGGATTTGAATTTGAAGTTTGTGATTAGTTGTTGGCGCGATTGGAAGATGATTGCGGAGGGGAAGGAGGATAAAATTGAGATTTTGGAGTTCTTTTTGGCGAAGTGTACGAAGATTGTGGATGGAGCGCTGGAGAGTTGGGATAAGGGTGAGTGATCTTGCAAGGAGCGTTGCCATGGAGCATCATCATATTTCAGACCAAGATGGAATGATCGAGAATGATGGGTTCGCTGATCAGACTTATGATGTATGGAAAATGACAGGCACTAGGTAAGAGGATCCGGCACGTCTCAAGCATCCTGCTTCATTTTTTCAGCGCCTACTGTGGATCCTTATGGCTCGCTGCACTCACATGCTATATTAAGATGCTCAAACAAGTCGGAATGCCTTCAAAAGAGTACGAGGGAAAACTGCTCATGGCCTATGAAGCATACACCACCAAACTCTGGAATGGGAAGTTTTTCAAATTCGATGAGCTCCCGGAAAACGCGAAAATTGTCATGGCGGATCAGTTGTGTGGATTCTGGGCTCTCACAGCCATGGATGAGCCTGTAGATGTGTCGGAGGAAAAAATGAAGTCTGCGCTGGAGACGATTTTCAAGTACAACGTGCAGATGTACGATGAAGGACGGTGTGGCGCGGTGAATGGGTTCTTGTGAGTGGAAAAGAAAATTTTAGGCCATGAATGAAAGGTTTCAGGACCAGCGAGAGAGTGGATGGGTCTAGCATTCAGAGTGAGGAGGTGTGGGCGGGAATCACCTACGCTCTATCTGCAATGATGATTGAGAAGGTGAGTGAGGTCCCAGGCCAGCATGGGATTTCTAGGCGATCATGGAGTTCCTAGGCCCCTGTGATTTCCAAGTCACCAATTCTCCATCTTCCAGGGAATGGACAAGATGGCTTTCGAAACATCTGAAGGACTCTTCGACTCCATCTGGAACCGATTCCCTCTACAGTATCAGACTCCGGAGGCCATCACTTCTGATGGAATGTACAGAGCACTGGGATACATGCGACCCCTCTCGATCTGGGCTATCCAACATGCGCTGGATAAAAGGAACAAGAAATGATAACTTTTTTTTGAATGTATTCTGCCATATTTTTTTTATCATTCTCCTTGTCTTGTACTTATTTTGTGTTTCTTCATGAGAATGTATGAAGTTTGAACCAGAACTCCAAGAATTCAAAAATCCGACAATGTGTCAAAACCCAAGAATCCTAGACCCACTTTTAAGAAAGTTACGCAAAATTTATAGGCCAAAAAAGTGGTGGCCTAGAAAACTCAGTTTTGGCGGGAAGAAAGTGGTTTCTTCCCGGAGAACACGGAGGTCTCACTCTCCTCTATTTCTTCTTCATTTTTTTTCCCGTAAACCTGCTCCACATTTCTTTCTGACCATCATTTTTTGTCACGTGGCGTTTTCTGGAATCTCCCGGAAATTGGCAACTCGATTTTTTTCGACTCTATTGCTCCCCAGTTTTCTCGCCAATCTTTGTCTCGTTCTTCTGAACCTCTTCTCTTCCAGCCACCAGCAAAAGTACAAAAAGTGATGTTTACCTTCGTCTCTGACCACCATTGAGAAGTGGGGAAAATGTGGGAAAAGTCACGTAGGCAGGCCTGTAGACAAAAGAGTATACTAGACAGTGGAGACGCAGACAGTTGAACAAATTTTCGAAGGTGGAATTGTGTTTGAGAACACATCGAGTTTTAAATCACGATGATGTAAATTTTAATGGAATAGAAAAGGGGCGGAGCTCAACAGGTGGACTATAAGATGGTCAGAATCTGTGGATTTTGGCTAGAGAAGTCTTCACTTGTTCTGAAACGAACAAAGCCTCTTATCAAATAAGTTTTCCCAATTTCCTCTTCAAGATAACAAATTTTCGTCACTTTTTTGTGTCTCAACTTTTTTCCTTCCACAACTTTCCAAATTTTCAGTGATGTCCCGTGAGCTTATGGTAGCCGACGGTGGCGAAACCATCGGAAACACTCCGTTGGTACTGCTTCGCAACATTACCAAAGGTTTGGACGCGAAAATTGGTAGGTCAAACATTGAATTCTGGATGCCAAATTGTAGAAAAAAAATTGCAGCCGTCAAGATCGAGTACCTCAACCCATCGTGTTCTGTCAAGGATCGGATCGCCAAGTCGATGGTAGAGGAGGCGGAAAAGGCGGGACGAATCGTGCCCGGAAAGACGGTGCTCGTGGAGGGGACCAGTGGAAATTTGGGAATCGCATTGGCTCATATTGGAAAGATTCGCGGGTGAGTTGGATCTCTAGGGATTCTTGGAGTCTTGCACTGGAGTCTTGGATCCCGGCATCTTTGTTTCTAGATTCATGAACCTTTGAGAGTTTCAAACCTTTCCCAATTTCCAGATACAAAGTGATCCTCGTGATGCCTGAAACTATGAGTGTTGAGCGTCGTGCCATGCTGCGGGCCTACGGAGCCGAAGTCATTCTCTCGGATCCCCTCGAAGGCCATCCAGGAGTCATCAAGAAGGTCGAGATGCTTTGCGAGAAACTCCCCAACGCGATTTGCCTGGATCAGTTCTCGAATCCGGCGAACCCGGCGGCTCACTACCGTACCACGGGTCCAGAGATTTGGAGACAGACTCAGGGAAAAGTGGATATGGTTTGCTTTGGAGTCGGGTCCAGTGGAACGTTGACTGGTGTTGGACGATATTTGAGACAGCAAAATCCGGACATCAAAATCTATCCGGTGGAGCCTTATGAGAGCTCCGTGTTGAGTGGATTCCCGAAGGGAAGACATAGGATTCAAGGTTAGTAGATTTTGGAATCCCTCTGAAAAAAACTGAAAATTTTCAGGTATCGGCGCTGGAATCATCCCAGGCAATGTGGATCGTTCGCTTTTCACCGAAGTACTCCGCGTCAAATCCGACGACGCCATACTCATGGCACGCCGTCTGGCCGATGAGGAAGCCATTCTCGGCGGCATCTCGTCTGGAGCCAACGTCGTCGCCGCGCTCGACCTCGCACGTCGTCCGGAGAACAAGGGAAAGTTGATAGTGACGACTGTGAACAGTTTCGCCGAGCGATACTTCACCACGGAACTCTACTCGAATGTCTTGGAGAATGTGTCGAAGCTGAAGTGGAGCAATGATGAGGAGGCGGTGATGATTGCGAAAAAGTACTTGGGTATTTGAGAAGAATCCGAGTGTGGACACAAACTGGCTTATAATGATTGCACTTTCTATTGGGTTTTTTGTGATAAAAAGTTTGATTTATTACATGTTCTTTGATACATTGGATACAAAGTACCGGCGAAAGAGTTGGGTTTTAAAAGCGAAGATGAGAAAATTCTACTCCTTCTGGGCACAATAGATCACATTGACCGGGAAATAGGGTGTGGCCACCGTTTTCACCTCTGGGAACCCGTGTTTGTTCAAAAGGTCCATGGCACGTTTTTGGCCCCACATGGACCCAAGACAGAACGCAGTTGGATGATTGCTACCGACCGGGAGACAGTGGAACAATGAGATTCCATAGAGAAATGCGGCCGATGGTCCCATAGTTGCCTTATCAGTATGGACGTTGCTCGATCCGATGATTTCAATCATTGCATAGGTTCCACTGTGCTTCAGAACGCGGTGAACTTCTTGCACGCACTGAAACTTGGACATAATCTATATGTGTGTCTTTTTAACCAACTCACCAAATCTGGGCGGCACATATCGTGACAGGAATCGAATTGGAGCACCAAGTCGAAAGACTCCTCCCAGTTCGTTGGCATCGATGAAGCGTCGCATTTCACAAAGTCCAGGTTTTCGAATGACTCTCCTGATTTCTTCTTACGAGCCCGAGCCATTTCCAGTGCATCGGATCCGATATCTAATCCGACAAAGGTCGTATTCGGATAATGCTCCGCGAGCAGTGACAGGTGAAATCCGGTGCCACACCCCACATCAAGAACACGCGCGTTACCAGACTCGAGCTTCTCGTAGATCCCGTTGCCGAGAGCTTTGACCATATCGGACACCAAATTCTCCACCTGAAGTCCTTTTGTCATTTCAGACATCACTGATTGGAATTTGGAGAATTGAGTGTACTCGAGTCCAAGTGGGCCGTCTTTTTTGAAACATTCTATGAGCTGGTCGAGAGGTTCTAAAAGGGGCGCCACGATTCCATTCATGGTGACTTCGTTGCCTCCAGAGGCGAGGACCTGAAAACTTTTTCACATGTGTTTGATTTACCAACGCGAAACACTATTACTCACCTCCACATCTTCTTCCTTGATCCAAAACCTCTCCTCCCCATTAACCTCTATTATCTCTCCACATGCCATACAATTGCACCACTCTCGGACATATCTCTCCTTGCACCCGGCTGCCTCTGCTAGTTGTTCAGGGAGCACCGGATTCTTCTCATTAGAAATTTCGGCGAGTTTTTTGAAAAGATTGAGGCGATTGCCAACGTTGATAGCGTTTGACACCATATTACTGACTGCGAGTTGCTGAAAAGTGTTGCATGGGAAACATCGAAATCTCAGGGAAACTCACGAATAACTTTTCTTTCATCGAGGGGGTCTTTCCTTCAGGAGGCATTATTATGCAAAAGATAAAAATAAGAGAAGTAAAAACCTTGGAGACAAATGAAATTTCACTCCACTTTGACGGCTTTTATAGGCGCATTTTGTCCAGCGGCGGATACTGGAGAAATAGAGAAAAAAGAAACTAGTGGACGCAAACAACACTGGAAGTCGTCTGCGTCTCTTCGAATGCAGATGTTTGAGTCCCCAAGCGGACAGCTTCTTCTAGAGATTGGTACCCGGCAATTAGCATAGAAGGTGTGGATGTTGTATCTGTACTAGTAGTTCTTAACATCAGTTCGCGAACTTTTAACGACCAAACAAATGCTACTATGGCATCATTCCGTGATTTGTGAATGGAGAGTTCAAACAATCAAATGGTGCAAAATTGCAAAATGAGATGATTTATTAGGGGAAAATACTAGGATCAGATAAAAGCTCAAAAATAAGACAATGTTACATAATCAGTGCTTCTGTGCACAATACATCAGATTGATTGGGAAATAAGGAGTGTCCACAATTCGAACCTCCGGGAATCCACTCTTCTTGAGCAACTCCACCGCTCGCTTTCGACCCCACATGGCTCCCATGCACAGTGCATCTGGACAGTTGCTGCCAACAGGGAGACAATGGAACATGGAGCATCCGTACATCATGGCTGCCAGCGGTCCCATGGTGGCTTTGTCGGTGAACGCGTTACTGGATCCAAGGACTTCGACCATCGCGAAAGTTCCACCGGGCTTGAGGACCCTGTAGATTTCTTGGATACACTGAAAACTTTTCATGGTCTGTATATCTGTATACGAGGTTTGTTGGGCCTACCAAATCCGGTCTACACTGATCGTGACAGGCGTCGAAGATGAGCACCAAGTCGAAAGAGTCCGTCCAGATCTCTGGCATTTTTCCAGCGTCGCACTCGATGAACTCCAAGTTGTTGAAAATTTGCCCGGATTTGGATCTTCGCTCCTTGGCCTGCTTGATAGCATCGCTTCCAATGTCCAACCCGATGAAATGAGCTTTTGGGTATTGCTCGGCGAGCAGTGAGGAGTGGAATCCGCCGCCACACCCAACATCCAGAACTCGGATGCCTCCAGATTCGAGCTTCTCAACGATTCCGTTCCCAATGGATGGGAGCATATCGGAGACAACATGCTTCTCGTGCAACGATTGGCTCATGACACCCATGAACGCTTGGAAGTTGGAGAACTGGGAGTACTCAAGGCCATGGGGTCCTTCTTTTTTGAAACACTCGATTAGTTGATCGATTGGTTCCAAGAGTGGAGCCATCATTCCGTTCATGACGAGTTCGTGGCCAGCGTTGGCGAGGGCCTAGAAGTTATAAAGTTCAAAACTGAAGCATCAGAGTCATTCTCACCTCCACATTCTCCTCCTTGATCCAAAATTTCTCATCCTCATTAACCTCGATTATCTCTCCACAAGCCATACAATTACACCATTCCCGGACATATCTCTCCTTGCATCCGGCCGCCTCTGCGAGCTGCTTCGGGAGCACCGGATTTTTCTCACTCGAAATTTCAGCAAGTTTTGCAAAGAGATTCAAACGATGTCCAAGACTGACAGCGTTGGATACGATGTTACTGCATGCGAGGTTCTGAAAAAGTTACTCATTGAAGACAAAGTTCTAGACGTCGAAAACCTATACTCACAAACAACTTCTCTTTCATAGAAGACGAATTCGCGGTGGCCGACATGGTCGTTGAAAATAGTGAGAACCTTTTTGACGAAAAGACAAACAAACCATCCTCCGATGGATGTTTATATACCACCGATCGACTATGAAACACGTGGTTTTCTAGGACAAGAGAGATTTAGAGATGGTAACTTTTATCAAGATGACACTAATATAGAGTACGGATAGGAACTTTATTAATGTCTGGGTCTCTATATTCTGCCTCTTCCGTCTCAAATGTCAGATCAGATACGTGACTATACCCATCGGAATGATTTTATCATAACCAAAAAGTTTCAATTCTCTTGTGGTTCTCTGGTCTCTAACATGGCAGAGTGTTGGTGGCCTAGAATCCCAAATATATTCGTTCCTGCAGCAACACAAACGGCTATAGTCACGTACACATGGGGGAACATCAAAGAGTGTATGATCTGCGGAGAGTGCAGACAGTGAGAACAAAAAGACAAAGATCATAACCCCAGATGTCTCTGTGCAGGGGGTGGCATTTAAAGTGACGAGAGTGTGGTGTTTGTGGCGGATATTTTGCAGAGCTAGACGTCCGAAATGTCTCCGATGAAGCAGAAACTGTTTGTGAGTTTCCAGTTACCTTTTTGGCACCTCATTTTTTGTTCGCTTTTTCAAGGATCTCGCAGTCAGTAACGTGGTGGCTAGTGCTGTTGCAGTAGGACTTCGCCTGAATCTCTTCAAGAAACTCGCCGAAATTTCGAGTGAGAAGAATCCGGTGCTCCCTGAGCAACTAGCAGAGGCAGCAGGATGCAAAGAGAGATATGTCCGGGAATGGTGTAATTGTATGGCGTGTGGAGAGATAATAGAGGTTGATGAGAAGGAGAGGTTTTGGATCAAGGAAGAGAATGTGGAGGTGGGTCATCATTTTTCAGTTCAATTTGATCGTTAGTAGATCAAACGCCTAAACCATATATTTCAAGTACTCATTCCAGGATCTCATCAACTCCAGCTACGGAACTGTCATGATTGGCTCCACCCCAACCATGTTGGAACCCTTTGACCTTCTCCTCGACTGTTTCAAAAAAGAGGGACCGCACGGCCTGGCCTACTCGGAATTTTCCAAGTTTCAATCTTTTATGGAGAACCTGAGCACAACACTTCACGAGAAGCACGTTATCTCCGATATGCTTCCAGCACTGGGTCATGGAATCGTTGAGAAGCTCGAGGCTGGAGGAATCCGAGTTCTGGATGTTGGCTGTGGGAATGGATTTCACTCCTCACTGCTCGCTGAGCAATACCCGGAGGCTCATTTTACCGGACTAGACATCGATAGTGATGCTATAAAGCAAGCCAAGAAGCGGAAGCCGAAATCTGGAGGGATCTACGAGAATCTGGAGTTCATCGAGTGTGATGCTGGAAAAATGCCGGAGACCTGGACCGGTTGTTTCGATTTGGTGCTCATCTTTGATGCCTGTCATGATCAGTGCAGACCGGATTTGGTGAGCTGGATTCTGGATGCACTTGACATTTTTCGTTTTTCAGTGCATCCGAGAAGTACAACGTGTCCTGAAAACCAAAGGAGTCGTCGCAATCGTGGAAATCAACAGTTCCAGTAACGTGTTCAGCGATAAGTCCACGATGGGACCGCTGGCCGCCTTGCTTTATGGAAGATCCATGTTACACTGTCTTCCTGTCGGTAGCAATGATGCAAACGCGCTCTGTTTGGGATCCATGTGGGGGCGGAGAAGGGCGGTGGATCTGTTGAAGCGATGTGGATTCTTGGATGTTGAAATTGTGGATATCCCATATTTTCCGATCAATGTGTTGTATGTTGCAAAGAAAGATTAGGTGTTACTGTCTTCGAATAAAAACTATTATTATGTGTTCTTGGTGCTTCTTGGTCAGGTGTCTACTCCGCAAACACATGTATCTTATCAGGCAACATGTGAGAGAGACGCAGGCGGAGAAAGTGTAGAGAAGGAGGTGATGACTCTCATTCAACGCTACCCACCTTTCCACTCTCTGAATGCTTCCTGAATCTTCCAACAGCTCAACGGTGTCAGGAAACTCATCATCATCAGATCTCTGTAATATTTGTGGCCTTTCTGCACACGGTTACCATTTTGGAGTATTGACGTGCAGAGCTTGCGCTGCATTTTTTCGGTGAGCTCCGCACTTTTTGCATTAGTTTTTTTTCTTTCTATTAGACGCACCGTCGTGGAGAAATCACAAAACAAGTACTACTGTCGTCGAGATGCCAATGAATGTGTCATTAAACGTGGTGGAAGGTAGGCAAATCAGTGATGACTGAATTGAAAACCAATTTTCAGATACAACTGCAAATCATGTCGTTTCAAGAAGTGTGTGGATCTAGGGATGAGCACAGAAAACATACAATGGCATCGCGATTCGTTTTATCCTCTTCAGAATTCGACTAAAACGTTGGACATTGCTGAAGACACAGAGAGTCTTCAAACCTTCTTTAAATCCCCTGGAAACGCGAAACACACAGTGGATGTTAGCGAGACAAAGAAGAAAATTTGCAAGATTTTGAGTGTAAGTTTTTTTTCATGGATCACATTTTTCATAGACCTAAAAATATTTCAGGGCAACCCCTCAAAATCCCTCGAATACCGACGTTTCAACCGGCTAGAAATCGCCGAGTGTGCGCTCCGACGATGGAGAGAAAAACAGCTGCCTGAAAACGAAATGGAGCATTTGATAGAGCTACCAATGACTAGACTATTCAAAATTTTTACCAAGCAAATGTTCACGATGGCCGAGTGGTTATCTTACTCGCCAGACTTTCAACAACTGAATGTAGAACAGAAATATCAATTCTTCAAGTTGACGTGGAATATATGGAGGAAATTCGAGAGATATCAGATGTCGGTGGAGATGTTTGGAGATGCGGCGGTAACGGAGAAGGTGAGAGTCAGTTTAGCTGAAGTCGTGAACGCCTTCAGAATTTCAGAAATTCGCAGTAGACAACCAGAATCTTGTAACCAACGCTACTCAACTTCGATATTCGGAAATTTCCGATGAAAGCGATGAAAATTTGAATCGATGCTTCCACGACGCCTGGAGAGGGATGTTCTCACAAATCGCGAAACCGTTGAAAGATTTGAAACCGACAACTATCGAAATGGCATTCATGTTGGGCGAGATTTGTTGGCAGATTGCAGGTTAGAAAATTCTAAGAAAACCCAGCCTGACATCGTTTAAAATTTCAGGAAAATCCATGCAAGGAGACGTTCTGGAACTGTCTGAGAGAGTACGAGACGAGTTGGCTGACAATCTTCATGACTATTATAACAGTCACAATAGTCAGACTAACTACGCTGGTCGACTAATTGGGTTCACGAAAATTGTGAACTCGATGATCATGTTTCACGCGGAGTTGAAGAATCGAATGGCGATAGTGAGAATTTTTGATGTTTTTCGGGTGGATTTGTCGGAGCCCGATTTATATGACTTGTGATGAACAAAAGAAACAGTTCTCAAAAGTTTCATTTCTAAACACATTTCTCTCTTGGAGACAATAAACTGAAAGGTACCGGTGAGGCGCAAACGGATCCGATTTCGCTGATTCTTGGAGTGATATCTCCGCCAGTGGTCACAACGATTTGAGGTATTTCGAACGATTCTCGACCGTCTGAAAACTTTTGTACTTAAACTTTAAAACAGTCGGAAAACTTACATGGGACTTGAGCCTTCATATTCTCCTTGTCCCATGGTCGATAGCTCATCTTCTTACAGTTTTTGTCCACTTCATCAGGTCTCATATAAAGTGCATATTTCGACAATTTGGACATGTCAAAATAGTACTTGAAGATTAGACAAACAGATAATAGTACGAATAGTGTCATTGAAATGAACACCATTATCAGAAGTGTGATGAAAATTTCAACCATGATGAGGCAAATGGAGGAATGAATTCTCCGTATGGACCAATGTTGAATCTTTGAAGGAAGCGTACATCCTTTTTTAAGTTGAAGGATAATGACTGACAAAAGAAAGCTATCTACGCACGTAGCGGATAATCCAGAGGGTGGCGAAAGCCACGAGCTTTTTGGTGAAAAAATTTGACGAAAAAATAGAAAATCTTTGAGGTTTAGACACCCACATGAAGTTTAGGGATAATCTGTTGAAAGTTGATATCATTTGTTGTGGCTCGATTTTCAATATTTTGTAGATATTCTTGGTCAGAAACCCTACGGTCA
This sequence comes from Caenorhabditis sp. 40 LS-2015, assembly GCA_900536305.3. NCBI lineage: Eukaryota > Metazoa > Nematoda > Chromadorea > Rhabditida > Rhabditidae > Caenorhabditis > Caenorhabditis tribulationis. Next base: position 37,288 of record LR546482.1, on the reverse strand, counting down.
AAAGTGGTCCTATGGTCCCAGGATTGGGTATGTTGTGCACTACAACCATAGGGTAAGCAGTGACTCAAGAACCTTCGGCTCATACTCGGTCTGCAACCTCACAGCACTATGGATAGTCATGGTCAAAAGTCGTGTTACTGGTCTAACGCCATGACGCCGGGACATTGTATCCAGGTCATTCGTGTAAGCGGTCATAGGGTGGTGCAACTTCTTGTGATCGGTCAAGATAAGTCACGGTTAGTCACCCGAACAGTAGGGTTTAGACTTTCCCTGCGACTCATTCTTTGACACCTAGCTGTAGGTCTGAAAAATTTCATGAAACTCGAAATCATCATGTCTGTGGATTTTCATATTGTTGCATTCATTCACAAGCTTTCAACTAGATAACAAATATTTATAGACTGGTTAACCGTATATAAGCAACGACAAATCAAGACGGTGAATATCAGCAGAGAATAGCATAGACCGAAAAAAAAAACAGAAAATCCGCTGGCGGTCCAAAGCACTTCATGTGGTTATTTATATATCTGAAAAATTCGAACATCCTTCACCTAAATATTTTTCTCAACACTCACCATCACACAAATTACGGCTGTCGTAGCAGTTCCAAATTCCCGTTGAGAGCATTTTCATAAAACGGGGTCACTTTTCTGACTGGATTTCTTCCCAAGTCCTCGGCTCTCATATAGATTGAATAGCCTTGCAATTTCAAGGCATCATAGCGATGCTTGAAACTATAAAATAGTGCACAAAGAATGATGGTGCAAATCGCCCCAAAAATGAAAATGGCGAATATGACAACGGGAGTTGCTGGGTCGAGCATCGTGAAATTTTGTAGAAAATGTAAAATCAGCTATCGAAAATAGTTGACAAAGATCTTCAGTCAGTTTATATAAGCGGGGTAGTGGGAGTAGAGATGAAAAAACATGGGGTTTATGCTAAATCGTTGCTACAATCTGGATAATGCGTATTTTTCATCACTTTTTTATACGGAATCCGCTCTAGATGAGAAAAATCATAAGAAGCAAAGGAGATTACAGAGAAGAATTCCAAAAACCAAATCCAAATGCATCTCATGTATGCTTGCAATAGAAATCCAATTCTCAATCCGCTGCAACTGAAGATTATTCTGAAAAAGTTTTGAAATTCTCAACTTGTTTTGAAATTCTCAACTATTACTCACCTTCACACTAAATACGGCTGCCTTGACACTTCCAAATTGCCCACCAACAGCTTTGTATAAAATGGAATCATCTTTCTTATCGAACTTTTCTCCATTTGTTCAGCTCTCAAATATATGGAATACGATTGGAATTTCAAAGTATCGTAGCGATGTTTGAGGCTATAACACAGCGCGAAAAGTATGACAAAACAAACTGTGCTGAAAATGAAAACGGCGAATATGACGACGGGGTTCGTTGGGTTGAGCATCGAGAGGGTTTTTTTTTGAGAAAATGTGAAATTCGTTTTACTTTTTTATAGACGACGAGAATGAAAAAAAACATAGGATTTGTGCTAAACCGTTTCTAGAATATACGAAATTTACATTTCCAATATTTTTGCTTCTCGGAAACGATGGATGGGTCTAGACACAAAAGATCAGGGAACAGAAAGACAAAAATAGTCCAGAAATCCTAACATATCATGTGATGGTCGCAACAGTGAGTGGTTGAACTCTATAAGCATCTTCCATACTGAACAACACTCTCAAGAATTTTCTCGGTCTCATCTCATGTATCAGATTGTGAACGTTTCTCTGGTTACAATAAATATACGATGCTTGTATGATGAGCGGAGCAAGAAGCATTTCGATCATCAAAAATGTGAAAATAAAAACCGGCGCCCTAACTTTATCTCCATCACAATCCAAGGATGGTAGCCAAAGAGGCATTACCGAATAAATGACCTGCAAAAAATTGACTCAATCTTCAGAAAGAGGCCGTCAATAGTCATACAGATTTGAGAGCAACTGAGATGATGCACTGGAAGAATGCGTACTTCTGAGGCTGACTTTGTTGGGCCGAGGGTAGATGGGCAAACTGATAAATACTGATCACAATAGGAATGTAAAGCAAGGCGGTGAATAATACCAAAGCATTGAGAAATATGAAAAAGCTCTTAAAATTATTGAACACAATTTCTACAATGTAAGTCTCTCACCTACCACGTACGCAGTTATGAAAAACTCAACTCCAGTTTCCGAGCCGTTATTGGTATAATAGAACAAAACCACCACAGAAAGCAAATGCTTAAGTCCCAGAGTGAGATACAAAACTCGTCTTAGAATGGAAACGGTTTTGGTGGATAGAGAAATGTATTGTGTTGTGGATGGGAAGAAGTACAGTGTGAAACGCTGAATTGCTAGAAACGAAATGGAGATGTAGAACATCTCGGAGACAATGTGAAGCGCGATGAAGCTGATCACTACAGCAAAAAGTAGAAGTAATAGAAAGTAGGTGTGGCTCGAGGCGAGGAGGATCGATACAATGAAACAGATGGAAACCAAGATTGCGGTGAGGAAAAAGAACACGGTTTTCAGAGTTTGATAGAAGTGATCGGTGATCGGAAAAATTGGGGTCTGAAAGTCAAACTCTCAGTGTCTAGTTTCGATGGAAAGTTAACCCACACTCTTTTCTCTGTTCCGATTCAATTTGAATAGGTACACATAGAATGGGAAAATCAAATAGCTCACTGCGACGAGTAATAATGTAAACTGGAGTAGTCTTAAGATTGATAACCCTGGAAGAAGTAATCTTTCTTGCACAAATTGCAGTTGATACTGCAGTCCGTTGAGTTCCATTTTCAGTTCTTTGATGGATTTATTAGCCATTGTTGAAGCAATAAGAAATATTGAGTAAAAAAAAAGAAAGTTTAATACGGAAATGGAAAATATTTTCTAGTTAAAACATGTATCGAAAAAACACATTTGAGTCATATTGACAGGTGAAATGAAATTGGAATAAGTTCCGGCTGATCTTCAGTCTAGCCTGAAGTACGAAAAGTGTACTAGAGAATTTCTTCATATCGGGCCACTCGAACTTCTTATAGTGGCAGTGCTGGTCTTGTTAACCTTAAAAATCGCAGTTTCTAGAGGTAACAGAATCAAAATCTAACCGATAACCTCGATCCACAACAGATCAACGATTTCGCAGTGAGCCAATACTGGGAAGACATCAGAAGGCAGATGATCATATGAGAAGAAGTGTTGGCGGATAGAAGTATGGTGAACAGAAAGTTGAGGTAGTACATGAATAGTCTAAACTTGGTCATGACTTTGAGAATTCAAGAACTAAAACTTACAGTAATCCATAGCCATCTGTGAAATAAGGCTCGAGGGCGGAAATCACTGCCAATGGGAATTCAGCGATGAAGAATGTGACTGTCAAGCATAACACTAGTTTTGTTGTCTTCGCGGAAGAGGTGCTTGAGGAAGAGCTCATTTTTGCTCGATTTTTATCGTTTTTACGAAGCTCATAGATCAGGAATACGGTAGCGATTGGGAATAGGACGCATGGAATGAACTGAAAATTGAAACTAACTATCACGGATGACCATTCAGGCAAACTCACTTTCGATACAACCGCATCGAAATCCGTGTAAATTTTGTAGATCAAATAGTCGTTGTCGATGAAGAGGAGGGAGTGGTCAAACCTATAGTACCAAATTTTCGGGTGCTTTGGGTTACAGTCATTTGTGATTCTTTGTCGCAAAATCGTCCACTGGAAATAGCCAAATGTAGTTATGCCTGCGTCAATAATCCAAATAAAAAGAACAGTGAAAATTCCAGATTTCCAAGTTGAAAGTTTTTCGAATTTCGGATTCATTGGATTCCTTATAACCAGAGTTCTTATCAAGGCTGTACTAAAACTGAGCCATGTCGAAGATCTTCTCGCAAAATCTTTTAATAATTTCAGCAAAATGTCTATAAATACAGAGATATAAGAAGTGCCAGAATTGCAACTGGTATCCAAGTTCTCATAGTAATTCTTCGTCTTCTGCTCAATGATGTAAAACTGAGTGTACATATCGGAAATCGCCACAAACGCCAGAATCAAGTTTATGGAGGAGGCTCTCATAGATTTCCGAGTCAAAACCAGAATATGAAAGCTGTTGATGAGCATGCAGAGAATGGCAATGTACACTTCAAATCCAACAAGAAAATCCACAAAACCTCGAAGACCAAAATAAAAAACACATAAAAATTTGGATGTCGAGTGGAACTCGCATTCTTCGTCAGACATTTTTGCCTAAAATGTCGAATTTTTTTTTCGGATTAAATGTGTTATTACATGTGGTATGATTCAATATGTGCCAGAATCAAGTTGGTCAGACTTTGAAATTGGCTTGTTTACTAGTTGGGACTCGAGATAATAATATGTGATTGTGTTCTGGCCACGAAATAACACATCTGGAACAAGGAAGAGAGCAAGAAAAAGAGACGCAGAAAAACATCAGAGTCTGCTTGCCACAACATTTATCTCAAGAACCCTATACGCTAGAAAAATGATTTTACTATCAAAACATGTAAAATTTATAGTTTTTGCTCGTAACAACTTTCTTGTATCTCTCCCAAGAACAGAGATAGAGTCAATTTTGTAAAGCCCAAGTGAGACGCAGAGAAACGAGAATATCTGCTTGTCTGCGTCTCTCTTTACTGTGTCAGGTGAAGCAAATCGAAAACAGTTGGACATTTGAAAATCAGTTGAACCAAGGATTATGATCAAGATTAAATATGAGCCGTCGGGAAGTTGCGGAAGTTCATCATTGGAGCACAATACACTTCGGATCTCGCCTCATCTGGAGTAGTCGTGGGAACTCCGGGAGCATCTGAAAAACTAGAATAACCTCAGACTAATTTTTTTTTGTTCAAACCTCCAACCGGTGTCCCTCCAAAGTACCATATCCTGACCCAAACTTGTTTTGCGGAGTTCTTATACTCTGAGACTAGAATCATAGTGATCATTGATGTAGTGGCTGGGTACAACAATGAGCAAGATAACAAGGATCCAGTAGGAAGACTGATTTTGAGATTGAACATTGGTAAAAGTGTGATGAACACAGTGGGAATCAGGTTCAGGAAGGTGAAGGCAATCATCTGAAAAACACGAGGCTTGATAACAATGATGTTCATGGCGCTTACCTGTAGCATCAGAACTCTGAACAACTGCTTCTCGAGTTTTCTCAAAATCTCCGAGAAATTCTTGATTTTCTCATTCATACCCGACAACATCGACCATCCACAATACATCATGAAAGCATAGTGAAAACTGAACCCAATGTAGAGATTCAGAAGCCCCATGATGATCCGCCAACGGATAGATCCATCAAGTGGATTGTACGGTAAAATGGATACTAACGGATACTCTGATATAGTCCAGTTGTAACCATGACGCATTTCTTCACGGAAATATTCTGTCGAGATATTATCCGTTGCGAAAAAATAAGAGTCAGTGAGGACCTGAACCAAACCAAATGAGAAGCATAGGGTTGGCCAGATGAGCAAATAGGATTTGTTGAAGAAACGAAGCTTGTGAGCACTGAATCTGACCATATCGAGACGCAGTTAAAGATAGGTAACTTACTCAAAGACCGCCCAATACCGATAAATAAACTGTGTGGACAATAGTGCCAACAAACCCGAGTTGCTGAAGGGGTAGGTGGCTGAAAGTGAGAATTATGAAGGTTCACAGAGCTCGAGGGTTTACCAGGTAAAAATCCGTCCAAGTGGGCTCCGAGAGGTTGCTCGAGTGAGAAGAAGAGAGCGCCAGCGTTGAAGTTGTGTGAGTACTAAAAGTGGTAAAAATGATGACAATAATCGTTCATGGATCTCGGCCAGGAGAGCAATCGGGTCATGAAAGACCGGGCTGACGGGTCGGGCTAGTGGAAATAGAAATGGGTCGGAGGACCCAGTTCGACCCCCCTGGCAATCAAGTGGATCACAGAGCAATCCCACATTCTTACCGGGCACGTGATGATCCCCAGTGTCGCGGCAATGATCCCAAACACCGTGAATCCCATGGTGAGGTACTTGTACCGCCCGATCATTTTTTGAACGCCAGCATAGTTCAAACATAACACAACGAGACCCACAAAAGATGAGTAGAATCCGACTCTGGTTACAGTTTGAGCGGTGGCAACCCATTGCAGGTGAACGCCAAGGGACGACATTTCCAAGCTTTGGAAAATCGTACAATTGTTGAAAGGAAAATCGAGTTGCTTCATAGGAGGAGGCTTCTTATTATTCTAGACAAGCACCGGAAATTTGATTTTTTCATAGTGTCTAGATAGAAAAACATTGAAAGTTTATTACAATAATAATGTTCTTTGAAATTCAGAAGCAAGCCTTTAAGCTGTAGAAATCACAATATGAACCGTGTTTTTCTTGCTCCTCGAGCCCTTCTCCTCCTCATCATCCACTCTGATGAAAATTGAATAAGTTGGCAAGTTGAAAATGTCATAGTGGTTTTTGCAACTGTACATCGCCGTAAGAAGTATAACGAAGCAAATGGAGCCGAAGACGAATGCGGCCAGAACGACAATAGGGTTGATTGAATCCATGAGAAAGAAATGGATAGTAGCAAAAAAAATGCAATGAGAAATGATATACGAAGATCTGAGAAAGGAAAGACAATTTGAAGGAAAAATTTGAAGTAAAAACATGTAATTTTTCTTGGTTTTTGGCAAACCACTGGAAAAAAGACATCGTCTGTGTTGGTTTTTGATTTCAGTTTGAGCAACAACAGAAGGGTGTCTGAAACTTGAAAATGATGTGACTACAAACTACAATGTTGGGATAGCTGAAGAATTGGGGCCAACCCGTAAAACACTGTCATTGGGAACTGCTTATATGACAGACAGGTACACATAAAACACATGGTACTTATGTTTTATTTCTTTCGCTAGTCGGTGATAATATGTGGAGAGAAGAAAAGTGGCAGGGACACTTGAAAAATAATACAATTGGAAACGAAACAATTGAATGGCTGTAATACAAAGAATCAAACTAGAACCGAAAATGAACAAGTGTTGACGACTCTCGTCATCCGTGCCACTTCATGATACACGTCACCGAATTGCTCCTGATTCTTGTCAAGGAACTCGTACAATCCCGGGACCACTTCTCCATCGCAACATTCCAAGTATGGAAGGAGGTCAAACTCGAAGTGTGGCGGCATCATTTGATATCCTCCTTCCTTGTTGCGGAATGAAATCGTTGTCGAAGACCAGCATGTACGGCATCTTCGCAACAAACCCACGGTGGACGATGTATCTCCCAGCAATAGTCATTTTTTTGGGATCGAACGGAAGAGTCATCTTGTCCATTTTCGTGGAACAACGCCAGTCTGCAGATGGAGTGACAGGGCCCAATTATTTGAATGGAAGATCCTGGCGCCAAATCGAGAGATCCCTTCGGGATGTATTTTTTTGTAAAGGGCTTCTGAAAAAACGTTAGAGTACACAAAAATTAACATGTCATTGACTTACCTCATAACCCCCACTGTAGTTTTAGAAAAATAAGAAGGCAAGGGCCGTTTAGAACAGTTAACAGCCTGGGGGATGGAGGACGTCGAATGGAATATGGGCCTGGTCTGATACTAGTCAAAAGGAAACCAAAATATCAATTTCCAGTGGACCCATCTCATCCCAGACACATACTCGGGGGATTTGGCAGCCTTACCTGCGGTTTTGCAAGGTGATGAGTACAAGCTCCACCCCCATACAGACCTGTGTATTTTACGACGGGATTAGCAGCATTGTCTGATTGTATAATTGGAGTGATGTAGGGAGGTAATCTCATAAGTAATAGCAGTTGCACCCATTGTGAAGGGTCGTTTGGTCTTTATTGCGGTTGTTTGTTGAAATTGAAATCCAACAGATTTAGAAGACTTCCCGGATGATGGTTTATTGGTAGAAAGATTAAAGATGGATAAGATAAACATCAAAACCCCCGTACCCTTAAATATCGACATTTTAACAACAGATTTGAAAAGATTGAATAGTTTGAATAGAAAAATGGATTTGAATAGAAGAATAGAACCAAAGTTTAGTATCATCACGATGTTTGCATCACGATGTTTCGTGACATTGTTGTCATTGCAAAGAAAATCAATAGTCTGAATCTGAAGCGGGAAAATTTTGTAGTCCTCAGACTTGCATGAATCAGAAAAATGGGCTGTAATTTTTTTATTATTGTTATCTTTTTAGACTAATGTTTGTGCAACACTGCATTGTGAGAATGACTCTGAGCAATTGAGTGCTATTGATGATTCAGTTCTGCGGGAACACACTGACAACATTTGTTTCCTTTCTCTAAATGAATCACACATTAGCCGTTTTTTGAACTATTCCCACTCACATTTGCTGTTCCACGCCCTATCATCGATTTTGCAGTTTTGCGATATTGACTAGACATCAGAACACAAACTACAAAATGAGTGGACGTATTGGCAAGGACAAAAACTGGGAATAGAAAACCAAAATATGTCAATATTTCTCTGGAAAATTATACGGATTTTCAGATTTCCGCATGTCCGATGATTGGAACTAACAGAAAACTGGATCTGAACGATGAGAGCGCAGTGGTGATTCCAAGTGGAAATCCAGAAAAGAAATAGGTGAGAGTGAAGAATATCACTAGTTTAGATGTATTCTGTGAGTCGGTCGTTTTGGAAGATGTCAGTGTTCTTTGTTTTCGGGCGATTCTCCAAAGTTCTACGACCAGAAGAACTGAGACTATTGGAAATAAGATACATGGAAGAATCTAGAAAGTTGGAGTTTGGAAGCTTCAAAATTTCACCGACTTACGTTGGAAAACAATGAATCAACAATAGAATAGAGTTTCGCAATGGCTCCATCATTGGCATCGAACAACGTGGACGTTTCCATGGCATGAATGGTGCATGTTTCATTCACAAAACAACAAGCTGATTGGTCGATTCCAATTTCGAAAATCTCGTTCTCTAATATCTGGAGTATTCCGAATGGAGTGCTGATCAGAAGCACTCCTAGAATCAATCGATAGGCAGCTGTCGGACCCGTCAATGACTGAAAGTTGGGATCCATCGGATTCCGAATGACTAGCGCTCTAATTAGAGCCACTAGGAAACAAAACCAAGTCGAACATCTTCTCGAAAAAACCATAAGAATGTAGAACGAATGTGAAGTGAAGGTTAAGGCGTAGGTCCTCAGGTTAGCACATGGATAGAGGAAACCAATAAAACGTGTTGCTATCAACTCGATAGGAGGAGTACACGAACATATATCAAAGAAAGCAACAGTTGCCATCAGAATGTTGACAGAGGAAGTTCGCATACTCTTTCTGGTGAGAATTGAGAAATGAATGATGTTGACAATGGTGCAAACTAGGGCCAGATGTTCCTCGTGTTCTTTCACTGCGAATGTGAACTTTCTGGAATTGGTATTTTTGGAATGTTGTGAATTCACTCCAGTATGTGGTGGGTATCATTGGAAAGAGCAGGTTTTGAGACGTGCAGTCGTATTTTCAAGAGCCACTGTCGGCCTTCTGAAGACGAGCTGCTAAAGTTTTGTAAGGTCATAACTTGGATAAGAGCTAACTTTATAAGGTCAAAGCTCGACTTCTAAAGGTCGACAGCATTTTCTGAAAACACCGTGAAACGTTTCAAAGGCTGTGCCCAGAGCCCAGAACAAACTGTAAAATTTTATCTATGTTCACAACGTTTCCCAGTAAGGTCTAAACTTACCTGAGTTTAGATTCGAAACGGCACAAACTCAGTGCAGTGGAACGGCTGAAACCGGCGTAATTTTCCATGCAGTACTCCATTTTTGAGAATGACAGTGACTAAACCACTGGGTTTTCAGACCAAACTTTATTGAATCATTAGCTTCGAGGAATAACAAGAAAATTGAATTCCGCCACTTTGTCTTTGAAAGGAAGTTGGAGAATAGAGAATTAGCTTGCTCATTTCTTGTTGATGCACAATGAGCAATGGTTAAATTGGTAGTTTTTGCCAACTGAGAGCTTATGAGGAGGATGAACATTTACATAAAACAGCCAGTTGACTGAATGAATCAATTAACGCTTTGAACCATTTCAGTTACCACGATTCCCACTGAAACCCGATGATCAACTTTAGCACGTCTCCCACACAACCGAGCTCGAAACTTTTCCTTCAGCACTTTTCTATAGTTCGCATTACTCAAAATCATCACCACACACAAGCACAACGAGTGGGATAGAAAAAAGCAGTTAGTGTTAGCCGCGAAGCCTAAAATAGCAAAAGGTTACTATAGTGATGCGTAAAAAATTTGTTACCGTGCAGTTCGACCGCTCTCGTGATGACGACAAACAGACAAACTCCCAGCGGGATAATAAGAAGGACTCCAGGAACTACTAACTGCATCACCAAACTGAACAGAGCGGCTTTATGCATTTGATAAGTTTGGGGAGACATGGATTTGCGGAAACTTTGAAGAATGAGCATAGTGTTGACGCCAAGGTAGAACGTGTATCTGGAAATATGGAATTTTGATGGGTCCAGTTCTTTTTGGCTCTATGAGTCCCTATGAGGCCCATAGACCCAATTTATTATCATGTGACGCTTTGCAACTCACACATAGACCAAAAAAATTACTGATAGGGCTCCGAGCCCTGCTACTGCCAACCATGAATTTGCATTATAGTCGTATGCTTCAAAGTTTGCAAACTTCATCCACTCCATACACTCTGGCCAATTCTATAATATACACATGTCACGATGAACACAATTCAGAAGACTTACATTCTTCAAATAGTCATGCTTCTGCTGGTAGGTCAGTCTTGATAGCCCAAATGAGATAGCAACGAAGAATGGGAAAATGTGAGTCATAATAAGCCAGCCTTTTTTAAAATGACGTCTTCTTGAGATCTATTTAGAAAATTGTCATTTTAGAATTTTCAAAGAAACCTTTTGAATCTACCCTCTGAATATCTTCAGCGGCACTGTTCCTGTAAATGAAGCACCAGAGCATAGAAGGCAATTCAAAGGAAAATAAGAACAACCACACTACCATACGGTAGTGAGCCGCGAACTCGAACTTCGAACCGATGTTGATTCCACCAACCAGCGGGAAAAAGTAGTAAGCAGTGGATACAATGGACGCGTAAAATTCACTGAGAAAACATGAGAACTGAAATTCTACTTAGATATCTGAAGTCTACCATTATTCACATACCTGCATGTAAAAAATACAATACTTGTAAGTCTGCATTTTTTGAGAGTGATAAACAATCAAATAGAATACGATGAAGTTCGCAGGAATTGATAGTGCGGCAACGACATGGATTACAACTGTATAGTACAAAGGAACGGTGGATGGGCAAGTGGTCAAGGACATAAATACAGGTAACGAAGACTGCTGTGAAAAGCTCTGGGAAATGTGAAAATAGAATGTGACGCTCCATTTCAGACGCCCACAGGTGCGCCATTTCCGACGCGCCATTCTTGATGACAGGTGTTTTACCTAGAAAATTATTATTTTTTTATTTTTATAACTTTGAAAGTTCATAACTCGATTTCTCAAAGTCGACAGCAGTTTGTAAAAAAACCGTGATATGTTTCGAAGCCCCTTTTTAATGGTACCCAATGAGTACTACCCATCACAAACAACGGTAAAGTTACATCTCCGTTCACAACGTTTTCGAATCCAAGAATCCAAGAATCCAAGAAAAAAAAGAAGGTCCTAAATGTAATTTCATTCTCGCCATAAGATCTAACCATTGAACCATTATTTTCTTCTTATCCAGATAACATCACTTTTCAGAACAAGTCCCTCATTATTGCATCATTCTAAATTTAGCTCATTTTCATTGATCAAAACATAGGATTGATAGCCTTATCAAAATCCCACCCTCAACTTTTGTCATTCCCCAGCTTCAATCATTTTGAAATGGGTTGCTACGCTGACTATGTCTACAAAAATTCGAAGTTTCTCACTTGGCTTTGGAGATTTTACAACGAGGCCTGTGCCATTATTGGTTTTGAGTTATACGACAATGGATTCTATGTGTCCGGACCCTGTATTCTCATCAATATTTTTCACTTCATTGTGCTCACCCGCAAAAATCTAAGAAGCTCCCCAATTTATGTAATAATGGCTGCGATTGCCCTGATTGATATCGGCTCATTATACTTTGATGTGCATCGCGAAATTGTGAACACGTATAAGGTTTTCAACATTTGTTATCCTAAAGAAACAGATTATAAAATCATATGGCTAGAAATTTTTGTGGATTGTCTTCGAAGATACACCAGAAGATGCTCCACATGGCTCAGTTTCTGTATAACTTTTATCAGAACTCTAATTGTTAGATACCCACTTAACCCAAGACTTGGCGTACTCTCCAAACCAAAATCCGCTTACTTTTTCATCCTGGGAGTTCTCATTCTATGCGCTCCTATTCATATTCTGGATCTTGTCAAGTACAACATATACCTGGAATTCAAAAATTACAAATGTACAGAACACAAATCCACAAACATCTTGTACTATTCATGGAAGACTACCAACTTGATTAACAACAACTATTTCCTACTGTATACAGTACCAAATATTGTCGACGGCTTCATTTCGAAGGTGAGTTTCGCGATAAGAGAATCTGATTGGTTTTTTTTTTCTGTTACAGATCATTCCATGCGCACTGTACCCCATCACGACATTCCTGTTGATTCGAGGAATGAGAAAGGCTGCAAAGCAACGAAATGATATGGTCTCTTCTTCGAATTCGGCGAACTCGAGAGACGCTTCGAGATTGGTTGTGGCCACAACATTGACATTCTTCGTCGCTGAACTTCCGCTGGGAGTTATTTACATTGCTGACCCGTATACAAGCATGAGTGAAAATGGATTCGATTCAGCGTAAGTTTTAAAAACTGAAATTCAATGGAGTCAACGAAATCTAATGGATGTTAATGGCCTGACAGCTGTCCTGAAGGTTCCGTACTCACAGTCAGTCAGTCACAGTCAGTCACAGTCAGTCACAGTCAGTCACAGTCATTTCAGTGGATCCAATGAGGTCCGTGTATATGACAATCACAAAGTATTTCAATCGATTGCAAGCTTTCTCAGCTTTACAATTATATATGACGCATTTTGTAACTCCTAACATTACTCAGGTTCTCAGGTTATCCCCCCTAGTAAAGAGCTCACAATCTGATGAACATCATTCGTTAAAATGAAATAATTTTTCAGTGTCATACTCGCGACTCTCACGCAACTTTTCTCATTTCTTCTCACTTTCACTACTGCCACTCATATGATCATCTGTGTTCTGATGTCATCCCAATACCGGAAAGCAGCGTTGTCAATCATCAGATGTGGATATGCACTAAAAGTGAGCACTTGTCCCAGAGATTTTGTGACTCTTTTTTTCCATACTTTCAGCCTAAACAAACCGTCAGTTTCGTGCACATCTCTTCGAGAACAAAGTAGCAGTTTGTGACCATTGTCATCATGCATGATATCACCACTCTTACGGAAAATTTACATAATCTGGTGGTGAGTCACCTGGAAAACAACAACATGGGATGATTTTTGAAAAACATTATATCGGATGGTATAAAAGTTTGACACAACGGGTACCGTCTATGTTTGAAGTCCAATTTACTCACCTAACTTTCTTTTTCAGAAAAATGACATCATTTAAATTCGCTGTCTTCATCGTCGCTCTACTAATTGCCCTAGCGACCTGCGATTCCATGATTGGAGGTTTGGATCTGGAAGACACTATCGGAGAGGCTGAAGGTGGAGGATTCGGAAGTGTCATTGGAAGCGAGGGTGGCCTCCGTGGAATTTTCCAGAAAATGTTCGAGGACAATTCAAGCGAATGACTTTATTTATTTCATTGATTAAGTTCCAATATTCAAAAAATGAAGCAAATATTTTTGTATTCCAAATGTTTCAATGAATCGCAGAGTTTGAATTGGGCATTGAATGGCTGAAAGGTGTAGTACTGATTCGAGACTTCTTCCGTTCGGAACCTGAAGAATTAAAACGTTCGAAAATCTAGAGAGACTAAAATCTCACAAAGTAAAGTCCGTCTGAATTCTTTGATGCAAAACATGGCAATGAGAGGCTCCAGTGCTGGGTATACCGCCAGAGTTGCTCCAACATAATTCGCAGTTTTCCCAGCGTACACTTCGAAAAGCGGAAGTGTCATCAGTAGGCCCACAGGACTGTACATCATAACAAATGGTAAGAGGGTCTGAAAATCCTTAACTTCCAGAGTGACTTGGTTTCAGACAACCTGAAAAGTTAACGTGACGAACAACTGTCTGTTGAGCTCCAGCGTCCGAGCACTCATGTGATTCTGAGCCTTTTTCATCGAACGATAGATATTGAATGCGCAATAGAGGATGGTGGAGAAACAGGTGGACTGTAAAACGGGGTTTAAAAAAGCGATAATGAGGTCACCTATGACTCACAATAATCCCCACACACCCCACTGCAGAGAGGCAATCCAAGATTTTCCATTGTCTCTCTCCGTTCTCTCCAATCGACCAATACATGGGAGCAATAAAGGGGACAGTGGCGGAATCCTCATGGTAAACCAATTCTAGTTCTTCTCTGGAAAGTTTCATAGTGTTGAGACAAATTTCGCTTTAAAGGAGGATTCCGACCAAAAATTTTTATTGCTTTTATATATGTAATCGAGTGTGCTGATTCCGAATATCATAATAAAAAAGCTCAAAAATGCCTCTAAGTACCTGAAAATCCGCCTCAAAGTGGTCATTTTTTTGAAAAAGTTACTGATGCTGGCCTAGAATTTTCACTTCGGCCACCGAGTTTTTGCTCATTTATATGGGTTTTTCTAGTTTTTTCTCACTAAAGAATGTTGAAAAAAATGAAAAGGTTAATAAACTACCTATTTTAGTGAAAAAAACCAGAAAAAAATCATGCAAAATAGGCGAAAACTCGAATAAGTAACTTTTTCAAAAAATGACCACTTTGAGGCAGGTTTTCAGATATTTAGAGACACTTTTGAGCGTTTTCATTATGATATTCGGAATCAGCACACTCGATTACATATATAAAAGCAATAAAAATTTTTGGTCGGAATCCTCCTTTAATTTCTAACTTCATAAACTCCTGCTTCTCCACCGTATTCGCCATCCCATAGAATACGAATTCGTACCAAAGGAAGAAGCAAATGATGCATGGAATGAAGATAAGGCCCAAATGGAAGCCGTTCAGTTTTGGAAGAAGGTCTTGTCTGGAAAGTATTGGATTTTTCAGTTGTGATTCAGCTCTCTTTGAGGTACCTGCAAATCGCAACATAGCGGTAGAAAAATTGAGCGGCCAGAAGGGAGATAACTAGAGCGAACGAGCCACAATAGAGGTCTGAAAGTTTTGGGTAGATATTCGGACTTCCAAGTGTTCACTTACAAACGATTTCCATCCCAATCCACTTGTAGTCCTTCAATGGGCTGTCCATGTAGACGATGAAAACTTGACCCTTTATGTGCATCACCTGAAAATCATCATTTCCAGAAGGTTTCTTTATTAGATGAGTGTTGGGAACGCCTTCTGTCAGTCTCCATATATTTAGCTCCAGTAGATCAAAAAATTTGGCCCATTGAAGTTTTGATCTACCAGAGCTTCAAGTCAAATTTTCTCATACCGGTTGTGTGAGCACTTCGATCCATGAGTAGATCAAAGAGTACAGTGCGAAGACGCACATCACGTGACGATAGGATCCGAATAGTCGCTCTGCTTTCGTGCCGATTAGGTAGATCAAAACTGAATTGGTGAGTTGAGCGAAAAAGAATCCGGCATACTGGACTAGTTGGAGCCAGAGCATCGGAAGAATGTGTGACTAGTTTTTTTCCCCCCAACATTTATATGGATCCACACTTCCGTCAGAAAAGGATCGGAGGATCTACGCACGAAAAAAGTGTGTCTGCTTTCAAGTCTACGTGTGATCATTTTCTCCAATGACAAAAGAAGACGATGACTTTTTAATCCATGAGTAAAAATGATTTCAAGATTTTCGGATTAGGTTTATTTTTTTTCTCGACATGAGTAAGAAAAAATGAGATTAGTATAAATTTCGAAAATCCAAAGCAAGAAGTGATGTAGTAAGTTGGAAGAGGAAAATGAGATTCCTGAATATCCAGAGGTCCCGATTTCCAGATACCCACGGATCAAACTACAGACGCTCTCACATCATCGAAATTCATGTTTACTTCTTAGATCAAAAGAGTGAACTTGAAAATTGCAGGTTGTGTTGGAAAAGAGCCAGAGCTTGTGATATTCAACACTGCCTTGTTTTCAGCTTCTTTCCATGAAGGCCAAAAAGTTGCGTACCACAACTGCGGATCCTTTTTATGGATACGAAGAGTGGGATATTTACGGAGAAAATCTGAAAGAGGACAGTTTTTTCTTTAATTTTTTGAACGATAATAAATCGGAAATCTCGATTTATACTGAGGCTCTCGAAAAGGTTTATGAAATCGTTGCAACCATCAATTTTTTAATCAACATTCCCCATTTGCTCATCCTTCTGCAAAAGGAATTGCGAACCAATCCAGTGTATATCGTCATGATTGGAATCTGCCTGTGCGATATGCTTCACTCATTCGGAGTGATGAATGTCACTTTTCTGAAATGGTATAAACTAACCGTCTATGGACCTTGCGACGGTGTATCACCCTATTATCTGGTTATCGGAGAAATTTTGAATAGAACTTTGCGGGTGTTCAGTAGAAGGTGCTCATCCCTCTTGGCACTTTTTATCGCAGCATTCCGCGCTTATTCTGTAATTTTCCCAATGAGCACTGCGGTCAACTTTTTGATGAAGGCAAAGTCGGCGATTCTTGTGAACCTTCTATTCGGCATCGTTTGTGGCTGCTGGAGTTTTGTCAATTTCTATCTCAGCAAGGTTGCCCGGCAGGCATGGTTGGTCGATATGCATTCCAAGACGCGCTATGGTAATCATTTCAGCATGGGCACACTGGTACTACAACGGCCCGCCTATCAACCCTATCGATTCGTGACAGGTGAACATTGGGAGCAAGTTTATCGCGCTGTGAACGGATACACCTCTATTGTCGTGTGTGTTGCCTATGGCTGTGGCTGCGGCTCTTGTGGTTGCCCTATACATTGCCAACCAGCGGAGGAAGAACTTGAAAAGTGATAAGTGAGTCTTATGAAAGGTGTTATAGTGTTTTGGTGGGTGGTGGAAACCTTTATGTTGTGATGACCGAAGACCACTCTTAAAACTTTGGTCCAAACACAATCGTTCCATTTTCGGTTGGAAATGATTGGGTCCAAAAACGGTAGAGGTTCTCGGACCTTTGAACCGACGGTACCTCTCAAAACTTTGGTCCGAACACACCCGCTCCAATTTGGGTTGAAAATGAAGGCTTCAAAAAACTTCGTTTTTGTATCTGCCATTTCTCAGACCGAGCAATACAACAACTCTTGTAATTGTCATGGCTTTATCCCTGTTCATTTCTGAAGTTTCCTACGGTGCTCTTTTCATTTTCAACTTGTATGCCTTGGACGATTATGATGATCAGTGAGTTGTCACCTCGTGCAGCTCATATCCTTCTCATTCAAGAACTTATGCGGACAACATGGAGCAATTGGCGTTCTTGTTGTCCATGCTCAGCTCAGCAACTCATTGTATAGTTTGCTTCTTCATGTCTTCCCAATATCGAGATGTGGTAAAGCGCATATTGAGGTGGACAAAGAAGGACAAGGAGAATCAGGTTGAGATAAGCTTTGGTGCTCTGAACTCTCTGAAATTTGGTTATAGGTTGTGGCGGTAGAGTCTGTGGCACGTCCATCTACTGCACAAACCTCGAAAGCTTCGAACGTCTCCAAGAAAACGTTTTGAAGGCTAACTTTTATTTTCTTTCATCTGAATGTGAACTATACACATTTTTCAATACTCTTCGTGATCATTCTCACATCATAGAAATTGCAATCTCAAAAGAGCACGGGCAAATTACATACTCTCTCATCTTCGAATCTTTCAAACATTCATTCTTCAAACTTCTCGCTCAAACCATGAAGACAAAAAAGGCACCTACAACCACTGCTGATCCGTTGTATTATGGCTTGCATGACTTTGAGATCTATGAAGAAATCATCCTTCCTGACCAAGACTATTGGTCAGACTTTTTCAAAAACAAACGTGAAGAAATTTTTCGTTTCTTTGAAGTTTTAACACTCGTCTATCAAGTCATCGCATGCGTCAACTTCTTTGTCAACATTCCTCATTTGTTCATTTTGTGTCAGCGAGAATTGCGGGGCAATTTGGTTTACATTATGATGATGGGAATCTGCGTTTGTGACTTTGCTCACTCAATAGGAGTTGTGAATCTGAAACTGTTGGAGTGGTACAAAAGCGACATGGATGAGTGTTTCGGCGGCGCACCGTACTCTCTCGTTGTCGCTCGAGTTTTGTCTACCACCCTTCAAGTGTTCAGCAGGAGGTGCTCATCTTTCCTGGCACTTTTTATCGCAGCATTCCGCGCGTTCTCTGTCATTTTTCCCATGAGCACTGCGGTCAACTTTTTGATGAAGGCTAAGTCGGCATTCTTGATTAATCTCGGGTTCGGTGTGATTTGCGGAGCATGGAGTTACGTCTACTTTCGACTCAGCAAAATACAACGAACCGGGTGGTAAGTTTGAAAATTTCGTTCTCTCAGAATGAGCCAATCTGTTACTTTTCAGCATGTACAGTATTAGCGAACCGCATCCAAGCTATGTACCGTATCGATTCAAGACGGGCGAGCAATGGGAGAGAAGCTATCGCGCTGTGAACGGACTGACCTCGGTAATCGTAAGTGCTCTCTATGTTGGTGTGGCTGCTGCGCTAGTAGTGGCTTTGTGTGTTGCTCAACGGCGAAGGAAGAATTTGAAGAACGACAAGTGAGATTCAAGTGTGAGGACGGGAAGATCACTTTCATTTCAGACCAAGCAATACTACAACACTGGTAGTCCTAATGGCGGTGTCCATATTTCTCTCCGAGGCTTCCTATGGTATCATATTCATCATCGGCTATTATTTTTCCGCGGACTATGAAGAACAGTGAGACAAACCTTTAGCCTATTTTTTTGACTGATGACTTTCTTGCTTTCAGCGGTTATTTGGAAGATCTTGAAATCTTAGCCTTCACGATGTCCATAATCAGCTCGGCAGCGCACTGTATCATTTGTTTTTTCATATCCTCTCAGTATCGGGATGTCGTGAAGCGGTTGGTGGGGTGGAAGGAGAAGGAAAAACAGAATAAGGTTGAGGTAAGTTTTTGTCGCTAAAGCATTGCATTGAAATTTAGTTTCAGGTTGTTAAGGTTGAGTCTGTGGCGCATCCGTCTACTGCACAAACCTCGAAAACTTCCAACGACTCCAAGAGAACTTTTTGAGAAGCTTACGATAACCAGTACATATATCCGCAGTTCTGTATAAGTCACCCCATCATTAAACTATAGCATGACAGTCTGAATAAACGTTTAGCCGGAAGTCGATTCCTACTAATGAAAACCCATCGAACTTATTGTTGTTCTTTTCTTATGAGATTCGATTTCGCAATTCTTGGGTTTAGATCCTCGATTTAGGCCATTTTGATGGTGTATGCCTCTTTGAGTAAATGTCACATCAGGCCATGGCGCGCCGACTCTCCTTCGGTGATATCTCTCCACGAAAATAGCGACCGTACTTTAAAGGAACATACGCGGATCTCAGGTCGTGACACCGTGGTAGCCGAATTATTTCTTAGGCCAAGTCATCTATGGTTACATCTGTCTTATCCTCCAAAACTCGATTCTTGTTCACCTGGGCCACGAAGACTATCTGCTTTCAGCACCTGTTGGTCAGGCAGCCAGACCTCCCGGAAGTCGATCCCTACTAATGAAAACCCATCGAACTTATTGTTGTTCTTTTCTTATGAGATCCGATTTCGCAATTCTCGTCCGCTTCCATACTACACTCTCTTTTCGCCATTTTCACACCCTCAAAAAACCCAAAAAGTCAAATGAAATCACCTGCTTCACTTGTTTCAGTGCGCTCTACTTCAGTAAACAAGAAAATTTCAGCATACACCACCACATGACTTCGAATTCGTGAGATTCTGAAAAAGTCAGTGAATCGAGTCGCTAACTCAATTTCAAACAACATTCGCAGTTTCTAAGCAAGCCAAAAGTCAAAGACTCCGCCTTTGCTTCTTTACCTGTTTTGCCTATTTCTGTTTCATTCTCAACTAAACTTTTCATTCTGAAAACTAGCGCTGATGAGTGGATGATGAAGCTGTTACATCTATTTGCGGTGTTCGCCATGGTCACCGCGGCCATGAACACCACCAAGAAGCCGGCGGTTCTCTCTACCCAATCTACAAGAACCCCTTGGTACGACTATGATTCCAATTACTACAATGGGATCGATGGGAAACCTTCTCTCTTCCAAGGGTCTGCCAGCAATTATTCTCTTCTTCTGGTTTACACCTACATCAATTGGATCTACACAATCGTCTGTGTCCTTTGCCTCCTCATCAACCTCCTTCATCTCATCGGACTTGCTTGCAAAAAGTCTCATCCTCTATTCACGATTCTTGCATGGATCTGTTTCTCCGACATTCTCCAATGTGCTGGTCCCCTTGTTATGACTATCATGGACGTTTATTTCACAAAGACCTCCCATGCTATATGTTACGGCTTTCCCTACTACAATGTGATGACTGAACTGGTGGTGGAAAGTTTGAAATTGTTCTGCTCGAAATTCTCAGCTCTCCTTTCCCTGTTTCTTGCTGCCTACAGTGCCTTCTCGTTTAAACCTTTCACGATGAGTCTGGGAATGGTCTTGATAGGTATAGTTTCGGCGATGTGGAGCGCTGTGTATGCCACTCAAATGAAATTCAACAGAGCATCGTGAGTTCTCGGCATGAAAAAGAAACAGAAACATATTTTGCTTCAGTTGTCCTCCGTGGTACAAAGACAATGGCGGAGATATTCTCTATACAGTTTCTCTTTACTATACCCTTTCCTATGGTCAAGGATGGGAACTGAAGTATCGCATGTTCGATGGATTCATTGCTATTGGAATTGCGGTTTGTCTAGCTCTCGTTGGGTTTGCAGGTTGTTGCAAGTCGGAAAGCGCAAATGATAACAAACATGGATAGTAAGTTTCGCCACGAAATTATTTTATCTATGAAATGTTACAGTCCGGTCAAAAGCTCCACACTGGTCATTGTGATCTCAGTGTTTGGTTTCTTGTTCCAACTCATCTATGGATTGCTCGCCTATATTGACAACATCGTTTTGGCAATTTACACTGAAAAGTACATTTCAAATCCTGACATTACACCAGATCACTAGAAAGTTTCAGAGTCTTCTTCCAACTCGATAGAGTAATCCAAATCGGTCTTCTCCTGAACTCGATCCTCAAATGCTTCTTCTACTGTTGTGTGTCCACGAAAGTCAAGACTACCACAATGATTCCAGTGAGACTTGCTCCACCCACTGTGGCGATTCCTGCCCCAGTTGCTCCGGTGGTTCCCAGTGCTCCAGTTGCTCCTGTTCCTTCAACGGCTTCGATTGCTCCCACAAACCAACCACTAATGGCCGTGCCCCAAACTCATCAACCAATGCCTTTGGCTCTTCCAGCAAACCACATGAACCCCGCGATGCATGGGTTCGGAATGGTACCAAACTCTCAGAACATGATAATCCCAATGGGAAATGGAGGGCACATGATGGTCCCGAACATGATGATCCCGAACATGGTCCCAACTGGAAACGGTCAAGGCAACATGCAAGTCTCGGTGAGAGATTACTGTAGTCTTTGTGAATCTTTAACTGTTTTTTTTGTTACAGGTCGTGGTCGTCCCAATACCAGGCTACTCCTCGAACAACTGAAGTTGCAAACACCGCTGAATTTGGCTAATTTTGTCTGCATACTCTTTACCCAACACATCTTGATTTCTTCCTTTTCAAACTATAAACTTTTCCGTTGATCATACATTTCTCAAAAAACCAAAAATTCTAGTGAAATCACCTGCTTCACTCGTTTCAGATTCTCATACACAAGATTCTCATTCATAGAATAACATCTGATATTTCATAGTTTAAACTTCTGCTCCACTTGTTTCAGGTTTTCAGAACTAGAGAAAAACATAATGTCAGCTTTCATGCTCTGTGATTTGCGCCATAACTTGATTTGATTTTTTTTTTTTTTTTTTTTTTTTTTTTTTTTTTTTTTTTTTTNNTTTTTTTTTTTTTCTTTTTTTTTTTTTTTTTTTTTTTTTTTTTTTTTTTTTTTTTTTTTTTTTTTTGCAGTTTCAGAGTACGAGAAGGAGCCAAGAGTCGAGAGATTTGCTTCACCTGCTCTGCCTATTTCTGTTTCATTCTCAGCGAATTTCTTCATTCTGAGAGCTTGCTTCTATGCATTGAGTTTTTCATCATGAAGTTCTTGCAACTTTTCGCGGTGTTTGCCATGGTCGCTGCGGCCATGAACACCACCAAGAAGCCAGCACGTACAATACCCACTACGGTAAACCCGCTGGCTAACGATTATGTTCTCCACTATGAGTACGATGACAAGGAATATCTCTTCCAATGGTCGTACAGCAGTTACTATCTTGATTTGATTCACACCTATGTCTATCTGATCTACATCGTTGGATGTGTCATCTGCTTGCTCATCAACCTCCTTCATCTCATCGGTCTTGCTTGCAAAAAGTCTCATCCTCTTTTCACGATTCTCGCTTGGATATGTTTATCCGACATTCTTCAGTGTGCCGGCCCTCTTGTAGCGACAGCTATGGAAATTTACTTCATGAGAATGTCATATTCCAACTGCTATGGACATCCGTACTACTATATGATGATTGAACTGGTGGTGGAAAGTTTGAAACTGTTCTGCGCCAAATTCTCAGCTCTTCTTACACTCTTGCTCGCATCCTACAGTATGTTCTCATTGAAACCCTTCACGATGAGTCTGGGAATGGTCCTAATCGGTATGGTTTCGGCGATATGGAGCGCTGTGTACGCCACTCAAACTCAATTTCAAAAAGCACCGTGAGTTCCTAGAGGAAAACAATAGAAATCATGTTTTATGCCACAGCTGCAATTCGTGGGATGGTAGTCATCTTTACTATGGATTTTATTATGGTCAAGGATGGGAGATAAAGTATCGCATGTTCGATGGATTCATTGCTATTGGAATTTCGGTTGGTTTTGCTATCGTTGGGTTCGCAGGCTGTTGCAAGTCGGAAGCTACCGATAACAAGAATGGATAGTAAGTTTCTCGACGAAATTTGTTCCTCTACGAAGTGTTTCAGTCCGGTCAAAAGCTCCACACTGGTCATTCTGATCTCAGTGTTTGGTTTCTTCTTCCAACTCATCTACGGATTGCTGGCCTATCTTGACAACGCATATCTGGTGGGATATACGGAACAGTGCGTTTCAGACCCTTGTACTGAAAGAGACTGCAACTTTTCAGAGCCTACTTCCAACTCGAAAGAGTCATGCAAGTCGGACTCTTCCTAAACTCGATCCTGAAATGTTTCTTCTACTGCTGTGTGTCCACCAAAGTCAAGACAACTTCGATAGTTGCAATGAAATCTGCTCCAGTTACTTCTGCGGTGGTTCCAAGTGCTCCAGTCGCTTCAACGGCTCCAGTTGCTCCGACTACTCCCACTAACCAACCACTAATGGCCATGCCCCAAGCTAATCAACCAATGCCTTTGGCTCTTCCAGCAAACCACATGAACCCGACGATGCATGGATTCGGAATGATACCAAACTCTCAGAGCATGATGATCCCAATGGGAAATGGAGGGCACATGATGGTCCCGAACATGATGATCCCGAACATGGTCCCAACTGGAAACGGTCAAGGCAACATGCAAGTCTCGGTGAGAGATTACTGTAGTCTTTGTGAATCTTCAACTGTTTTTTTTTGTTACAGGTCGTGGTCGTCCCAATATCAGGCTACTCCTCGAGCAACTGAAATTGCAAACACCGCGGCATTGGGCTTATTTCGTCTACATACTCTTTACCCAACACATCCTGGTTTTTCTTCATTTTCAAACTATAAACTTTTCCGTTGATCATACATTTCTCAAAAAACCAAACATTCTAATGAAATCACCAGCTTCACTTGTTTCAGATTCTCATGCATAGAGTTCGTGAGAAATAACATTTTTTAACTCAATAACATTTTCCGGTTTCGTGTTTTGAACTCGAAAAATGAGTGACGATAAAAGTTTCTTTCGTGTGAATTGAGTTACCAAGAAAATTGCAGGAGCTTCGCGGAGACCTGAGCAACCATGTAGATTGAAAGAAAACATGGGACAACAGCAACAACAATCTACAGTAATCTTGAGGTTCCTGTCATTTCGGTATTGTTCAGAATGACATCATCGACATCTAACAATGGTTAAGGAAAGCATACAGTCATAAGAATATGGACAATCTGAAGATGTTGCGGCTATCCGGACAGAAAATGTGGAAAACTTCTCTAAACCTGCACATCTTACTATCCTACAGCTTACAGCTACAGTAGCCTTACATTTGAAAATCAGTGTCTGAAACCATTATCCCATGACTCACTTCTGGATTAACCAATACTCCAAACTATATAATTCTTCCCAAGTTCAAACCTCGATGAAACCAAACATTCAAAATGAAATCAGTTTTCTTAGCAAACAAGAAAATTACAGCATTCTAAACCTGTAATTTCAACAGAGCTCTTGAGAAACTTTGATCGACTTTTCTTAAGTTTTATAGGTCGAGGCTGAAAGTTTTTGACTCCGCCCACTTTTTCGACTCTTCCATTGCATCAGACTTTTTCGCTTCATTCTGTAATCTAGCCACTATGAACTGACAGTATGAAGATCTTCACACTCCTCGTGCTCTTTTCCGTGGTCACAGATGCCACCAAGCCAGTGAATGTCACCACTACTACAGTATCCCCTACGAATACAACGTTCCCGAACTATGATTATAGATGGACCGACTTCTCTGGCGACAACAAATCATTGTCTTCAGAATACTATCTTTACAACTGGCCACAGGACGGCACTCTCGTGAGAATCTATGACTATGTAACCTTCGTCCACACGTTTGCCTGTATCGCTTGTCTCGCATTAACAGCAGTGGAGCTATTCAGTCTCTGTTTTGAGGAGCGCGTTTCAGTCGTAGTGTTTTTCATTTGGCTCATCCTCTGTGACGCTGTTCAATATCTGGGTCTAGTTGTCCTTATGACCATGAGAGCGTTCTTAGATTACCAGCAGTGTCTTGGACTTCCCTTCTACTATGTCACGACTGAAAAGGTGGTCGAGGCTTTGAACATCGCCGCTAGAAAAATCTCGGCTTTCCTTGTTCTGATTCTCGCCGGCTATATAGCGTTCTCAGCTTCATATGTGGATCTCTTGTTCATAGTTGTGATGCTGGTGGGCTCGTTCATTTGGGCTGGCGTGTACCTCACTCAAATTCAGTTAGGAAAATTTTCATCGTGAGTTCATTCAAGAAAAAACACGTTGGCTAATAGCTTTCAGATGCGATGGTTATATCTTGCTATCTGGAGAGAGTTGGGAACAAGAATTCCGCCTGATCGATGGATACATCTCCTTTGCTATTTGTGCCGGTTTTGTTCTTTTAGCTCATGTCGGATGTTGTAAGCCAAAAAGCCGAAAGGCCATACTTTTGCAGTAGGTGTCTTTGAAAGCACTCCTCAGTTGGTTTTCAATTTTTTCAGCCCCCTAGAAACCACCAATGGGATCATTTTGACCTCAGTGTTCTGTTTCTTGTTTCAATTTATCTGTGGATTGCTGTCCTATTTTGACAACCGTATTCTTCCGGGATACGCTGAGAAGTGAATCCTCTCTACTGTCCGCCTCTTACTATGTTTTCAGATACTACTTTCAACTGGAAAAAGTGATACAAATCTGTCTCATTCTCAACTCGTTGTGTCGGTGCTTTTTATACTTTTGTGTGTGCACCAAAGCCAATGTTATCTCAGAAGTGACCACCGGGAAACCTGCTCCAGCTCGGGCTGCGGCTCCAATTATTACCTCTCAGCCTCTCCCTGCGATCCATCCAAGCACTGCACCAGCCACCGGAAACATGATGATACCTAACGTGCACCCCAATATGGTCCCGAACATGATGCTCCCGAATGTGGTCCCAAGTGGGAATGGCCAAGGGAACATGCAAGTCTCGGTAGGGGAATCCTGTCGCTTTTGTGCATCATCTTTTTTGGGATCAGGTTGTCGTCATTCCAATGCCTGGTGCTTATCCGAACAACTCATGACTCAACTATTCGAATAATCTGCACCTCTTATTTCATCTCTCTACAGTAATATTACTTGCTACATCACCATTTACCTTCGCCTACCGTCATTCTTATTGTCTTCAATTACCCACATCACTCTGAAAATTGCTTTGACAAACATTTTCAAAAATGAAATCATTGTTATTTTGGTCCAAAATGTTATTTGTCTTGAACATTTTAGAGCGTAGTTTTGAAATTTTCAAAATACTGAAACTCAAGAGTCCGGAAGTCGGACTAGAAACGGGAAAAACTTAAAAAGCGATGGTACTCTAAGAATCTAGATGCATTTATTATAAAGAAACACGAATGTTTCTGATCATCACGTCATCTTCTCTCATCCGATCAAAATTTTATCGGGAGACGTCGGGTGTGTATTGTTGCCGCCTGTATCAAGGTACACACGAAACGCAAAAACAGGATCATCATCATCTTCCGTACCTCTTATCATCCCTCACCTCCTGGATGAGGCTTGCAAGCTTCTCATCAATTGCTACATTTTGTTTCACAATGGATTCTCTCACTCTAGTCATTTTATGCATGTGCTTCGAATTCAGTTATTCCTGCATACCCACTCAAACCACATGCTCAACGTGTACAACCATATACGATTCGGCGTGCACGGGTATCAGTTATGGGTCTGGTTGTGACACGGAAGCGGATGCTGGTGTTTCGTATACATATGGTACACCTCCAGATGCTGCGTTGGCTGGTTATGTATCTAGTGTTTGTTGGTGAGTACAGTCTTTGGTGCCAAATCTCCCCCACGTTTTCTTAGTACTTTTAGATCATAAAGCCACAGCCAGAATTTGAAGTTGTACTCATAAGCTAGCTAACATTCCCACCGAACAAAATTCATAATTAACTTCCAGGAACTCCTTGTCATGCTCCGGGACTCGAGAGTACTCCACAGTGACGGGGTATTCTGGTGGTAACGGGTACACTGGTCAGACGATAGCCTACTGTAGAGAAACGGGCGCTGGAGCCGGACAGTGGTTCGTGTGGTTGTCGGGCATTGAGACGGGACTGAATGGGATGCGATGTAATGCATGAGTGGAAAGTTGATTTGTTTAATAAAATTTTGATTCTTCGATCTGGGTTGTAATTTTGTCAGAGTTGGAGAAGAAGTTGGTTGTTGTCCAATGGTTCAGAGTCTTCAGTGTTCTGACTTGAAATCTGATCTATTTTCATCAGCGATTCAAAAATGTGTTTAAGAGGTACTCCATGGAAAAATTTGACTCTCGCTGTTTTAGCCCTGGTAGATCAAACAAGTTCAATGATTCTCTTCGTTCTTCAGTGTTTCTAGTTTGAAATTTTTTGAATGATGTTTCTTTCCCTTGTCATACTCAATACATACATAATTGCTAGTTCTGAAAGTTTTCCTCCCTACTTTTGATCTCTTCAGTTTTCTTTAGATTTCTGGTCACTTCGAACAAAATGATATTCTGGCTTCTTCGTTGTATTCTGATATCGCTTTTCACTGTTATTTCACTTGCGACTTTTGCCGATGATTTGAAACGAGTGATCGACCTTCCCGAAGCAGGTGCCTAGGTTTCAAAATTTCAGATTTTTCCAACCAGACTTTCAGAACCTAACTGCACTTTCAACTATACCGAAGTCAACTCGAAAACCATAAAACTGTTTCCGAAATGTGAAAAAGTTTTCGGTATTGTGGTGATAAATCAAGACACAGATTTGAGTCTGAAACAGTTGCAAAACGCGATGAGAAATATGACAACTTTGATTGGCGGGATTCACATGGAGAACTCAAGCTTCTCAAGTCTCTATTTTCTAACTCCAACTCAATGGGGACATTTCGATCTCTCTTGTAACTTCTGTAAGTTTAATGTGGAAATCCATTATCGATAATTTATCTCACTTCAGCTGGAGTTCACATCAGGAACAACAAATATCTCAACGATACCAATGTTCTAAGAAATTTTCGGGGATTCTTCTACGAGGACTTCAACTCTTGCGATTTCGAAATTTCGGATAACCCTATCTTGGATGTTTTCGAAGTTTGCAAATTCGAAAATATAGCTCGGCTAGTGAACTTGAAAACTTCTGGAAACTTGTACAATTGTGGTTGTCAAGGAGACCGAATTCCAACCATGACATCTGAAGATATGAAAACTTGTTATACTTTTTATAACGGCGTTAAACTAGAGAACCTATCGAGTTCCACTGACCTGACGAGATTTTCAAGCATTCAAACCATCAAAGGATTCTTGGCTATTCAGAATACGAATATTCAGAATATGTCGTTTTTGAAAGATTTGATGTATTTCGACGTGTTCACAAAGGAAGATGAAGTGATTTTGAATTTGAAGAATAACCCGGATATGACAAGGTTGGGATTTCCAGCGTTAGGGGTGAGTGAAATCTTTGGTTCGGATTTCCGTCTAAACTTTTCAGAGCATCAAAAATGTCAACTACGCGGGAATTCAAACCGTCAATATCGAAAACCTGCACCCCGACTTCTGCCTAACTATCAACGAGTTCTATTGGTTTTACAGTCAGGTTGCCCATTTCATAAACCTGCACGCAAAGGTGTGTGAACCTTTCCCAGAGAACGTAGTCGTCTGTAGATTCGAATCCATGTCCAAACTCCTTAACAACTGTGTCTATATCGTCGGAAACATTGTTATCGATTCTGGAGATGAGGAGGATACCAGTAAACTATTAACTCTACGGTACCTCATTGGAACCTTGACAATTCGGAATACGAATTTGGTGGATTTGTTGTTTCTCAATAAGCTAAAGTTTATCGCGGACTTGGAGGACACCCGTCCAGCAATTCAAATTTTGGCTAACAAAAACTTGACAAACCCTTTAATCTATAATCTCTCGGTAACCCCTTCCGGAAAAAGTTTCTCAAGACGAACCAGAATTTCAGTCAATTTACACTAGAAGTTCCGAAAATCGAGTGGCTATAATCCAAGATAATCATCCGGCGATATGGAGTGTTACCAATGAAACATGCTATCTGTTTCAGATGAGCCCAATGCCGAACATTTTGCGTAGGAGAGACTTGAACTACACTGGAGGGGATTGTGGTGGGCATAAGAAGTCAGGTTTATGAGTTGAAATGATGGATTTTCAGGAGAGCGAGTGGAAATCAAGTTTTCACAAGAATTGAGTCTCCTAGTGACTGTTTTGCTGCTTTTTGTCATTCTTTTGGGACTCTGAAAACTGGGTTAGATGCTCCGAAAATGGCTGGAACTCGTCCGATCATTCTGAAACTTTCTGAGGGTATTAACAAAGTCTAGATCTTCATTTTTGTAGCTCAGCACTTTTTCATAAGTCCCCCAACGCTGCTCCTCTGAAGTGAATAGTATGGACGGCGCGCAAATCCCTGAAAGTTTTTACCAGGTATCGTATAACTCTATTGAGTTTAGATGTTTAGAATGACTTCATTGAAATGTGTATTTTGATCACTTGACAAATCGGATGTTTTCCACCTTTATAATTACATGTCATTTCCAGCAAACTCCGCCCCTTTTATCAATTCTCCCCAAATTATCTCTCAACATCATTTTTCTCCAAGTCCCCCGACATGGAGAACGTCAAAGCTACCACCATAGACCCCTATGACTATTTCACCGACGAGTTTATCTATGCCGATCCGTTTGGAGTGATGTTCTATGATGATAGTGATTTTCTAATCGCGGATTTGACCCTAAAGGAAAATATGGATTATTATTATGGCATTCTTGATGTAGTGCGGCAGGTTTATGATGTCGCAGCGTTCGTCTGCTTTTTCGGAAACCTCCCCCATCTTTTCTTTCTCACTCGAAAGGAATTGAGAACCAATCTGGTGTACATCGTAATGATCGGCATCTGCATTTGTGATCTGCTCCATGGCCTAATGAAAATGGCTCAGAGCTTTATGATGTGGCACATAGTGTACCCCATGGAAAAATGCTCCGCTGTTTATCCCTATTACCATGTGTGGATCGATGTGATGACTAAGACGCTACAGATAATGAGTAGGAGGTGTTCGGGAGTGCTGGGTCTCTTTATTGCTGGATTCCGCGCGTTTTCCGTCTTGTTTCCCATGAGTAACGCGGTAAATTTCATGATGAAACCCACAGCTGGTGCAGCTATTGTCCTGACCATCGGTATCGTTTCTAGTGCCTGGAGCGCAGTGTACTACAAGTCCACAAAAATCGTCAAGGTCATCGAGGCATGCACAGAACGAACGATGCCAAGTTATGTGCCATACCGACAGAACTCGGTGTCAGTTGAAGAATATCGGTTTCATCTGGTGGATGGATACATCACGGCTGGTCTTAGTGTGGCTTACGTGTTGGTTACGCTAGTTTTGTTGGGTGCTTTAGCTCAGGCGAATCGCAGGAGAAAGCAGCTGAAAAGTGAGAACAAGTGAGTTGGCATGAAATACTATACAAGCTCAGGAACTGTTTTCAGATCTGGGGGTAACACCTCCGCTATGATAGCTGTTATGGCTGTCTCCGTCTTCGCATCAGAATTCACCTATGGCGCGATATTCATCGCAAGCAACGTTCTGTTCTACAAATTCGATGACAGATCCTATTTCGATCAATTCGAAGCGTTCGCTCTCACACTATCCATAACGAGTTCTATCATTCATTGCTTCATCTGTTTCTTCATGTCGTCACAATATCGGGACACTGTGAAGCGTTTCGTGTGCACCAGAAAAGACAAGGAGAATAAGGTAGATCAAAAATGGAGAAAAAACATTGACCTGACTTTTGTTTCAGGCTGTCATCGTGGAGCCATCGGCTGCACACCCATCTACAGTGCAGACCACGAAAACTTCGAATGCTTCTAAAAGAACTTACTAAAACTTTTGTACTCGGAATGAAATTTTACGCTGTTCACCATGTTCAGTCTAGATGGAAAAGTATCAAATTTCATGACTCACTTTTACATTTTTTCTCTACTTTTAACTCATCAAACTCTTTTTACATAATGTTCCTGGTCTTACTTTTCTTATTACCTGTTCGTTTTTGTATATATGAAAATGAGTCTTACTACGGTAAGAATGAAAGAAGAAATCAAACTTGGTCGAAAAATGGCTTGCAGTCTTGAAATGGACCAGCTTTCTTCGTGACCAGCAAAAACTGGTCGACGATTTGTTCGATGGTTATGACAATACAGTGTCCCCGGTTTATTCTCGAAGTGAGTCCAGTCCAATTGCTCATCTTACTTTTCCCCCATCGCAATTTTCCAGTCGACCCAACCAAACCTGTGGGCTACGACCCAACAGCTCCAGAGCGCTTCAACTACACCGTCTTTTTGTACTTTCTCAAATTGGTAGAGGTTATAGAGCCGCAAGAAAAGGTTTCAGTGATTTTGGAGGTTTCCGAGGTATACAGAATTTTGAAGCCTCAAACTTCGGATGCGTTTTTCAGAGTTGGCATGACCCTCGACTGGCTTGGGATCCAGCCAAATACAATGGAATCAACATCATTTTTGTGAGGCAGGAACGAGTTTGGAGTCCCACTATCAACTCTTTTGTGATGTTGGTTGAACAGTCACACAAGCAAATAGCAAGTCTGAAAGTTTCAGAAACGATATGGTGGACTTCCGTGACCCGGACTTCCGCATGGTGGGCGTCGACAACTTTGGCCATATCAACACTACAGTATCCCTGAAGATGTCCCTCAACTGTCCCCTAGACGTCTCTCAGTTTCCATTCGACACTCAACACTGCCGTATACACTTCACAATGCCGCTATTCCCATATCACTTGGTCCAACTTTATAGCCAACTTTATGAAGGGATTCTCAACAAGACGGTTTGGCAGGACATGGGCAACTCTGAATGGAAGTTGATCAATCTAACAAGTCGAGTTGACGTGGAGAAGTATGGAGAGAGAATTGGGGAATATCAATTGGCGACTTTTGAGATCAAGATTCGAAGGAATCCAATGTATTACATCTATATGATAGTGCTTCCTTCTTTTATAATCAACACACTTTCGATTATCGGTGTTTTCATGAGAAAAACTGATCGAATGTCCAAGGTAAGCTCTTAAACTTTGAGATCAATTGTTTTCCCGGAAAATTTCAGCTCAACGTTGGACTCACTAACATCATGACCATGACCTTCATCCTTGGTGTCATGGCTGACAAAATCCCAAAAACCGGATCCATCCCACTATTAGGCGTTCATATAGTTGTCAACTTGTTTATTACTGTGGCCGCCATTGCAGTTACAGTATTCATAGACAAGGTTAGAAAGGTCTCAAGGCGATTACTCAAGGCAAGAGATGGATTTTTGAGGTAATCCATCGGTCGAAAACTGAAAGTGAAGAATGAAAGTTTCAGCAGAAAACTGGAATGGGTCATTGAAGATTGTCTGGATGTGATTTGCATGGTTGCGATGGAAATCATAAGCGCTGTTAACTTTTTTGTGATTGTTGGATTTTGGATAGCCAATTCATAGCGGATTGCTCAGGAACCTCATGGTTATCTTGGAATCCTATCTCCTCATGAATTATTCAAAAGTCACTTTCAAAACTCATAGTCACTCCACTCCAAATACATGACGCGGAAGAAACGTATTCAATTTCATCACGCTCTTTGGTTTCGGATGGGTCCCCGCGCCCCTCTTCAATGTTTTTATGGCACGTACCCAGAGTTCAGATCCCTCCCTTTTTGTCTCTTTTTGTTTCGATGGTTCTTTTTCTCTATTTTTTAGTGTCATTTGTGTCATGTACCAATGAAAACGAGTCGTTTTACGGTAAGAAAATTGTTTGGAAACTCGGAAAAAAGGGAAGTTTGAGGTCCCGCTGTCATCAATTTTTTGAACCAACAGCAAAAACTAACCAGCGACTTGTTCAATGGCTACGATCCCACGATTGCTCCGATTTACTCTTTGTGTAGGTCAAACTTTTAGAAACCATCAGACCTATCCTGTTTCAGTCGACCTCTCTAGGCCAGTGGACTATGACCCAACGGGTCCTCGACGGTTCAACTATACAGTGTTTTTGTATTTTCTGAAATTGGTAGAAGTAATCGAACCGCAGGAAAAGGTTTCGGTGATTCTGGAGATTGCCGAGGTAATGAAGTTATATCAGGGGATTTTTCAAAATTGACAATTTTTAAGACCTGGTATGACGCCCGACTAACCTGGGATCCATCGAAGTACAGCGACATACGGATCCTGTATGTGAGACAGGAGAGAGTTTGGAGTCCGACTATTAGTTCCTTCAAGTTGTGAGTATGAGATTTTTGGACATACAGGACAGTGGAGAATTTCCAGAAACGACATGGTGGACTTCCGCGACCAAGACTTCCGCATGGTAGGCGTCGACTATCGAGGACACGTCAACTCTACAGTATCCCTGAAAATGTCCCTAAACTGTCCCCTAGACGTCTCCAAGTTCCCCTTCGACTCTCAAACCTGCGTCATTCAATTCTCATTACCACTGTTTGCATTCAAATTTGTCGAGCTTTTCAATTTGATCTACCCACAAATATTGAACGAGAAAGTTTGGGAGGGGATGGTAAGACTTCTGAAGATTGTTCACTCTGAGTATCAAAGTTTCAGGGAAACTCTGAATGGGCGTTGATAAACTTGACGAATCGAATCGATATTCTATCATATGGAGACGGTTTTGGAGATTTTCAACTGGCCACTTTTGAGATCAAGATTCGAAGGAATCCAATGTACTATATCTATATGATAGTTCTACCTTCTTTCATAATCAACACACTTTCGATTATTGGAGTTTTCATGAGAAAGACTGATCGGATGTCCAAGGTGAGCTTGTAAACTTGATACTAACTTTTTGATATTTTCAGCTCAACGTTGGACTCACTAACATCATGACCATGACCTTCATCCTGGGAGTCATGGCTGACAAAATCCCAAAAACCGGATCCATCCCACTACTAGGCATTCAGATAGTTGTCAACTTGTTCATTACAGTAGCGGCGATTGCTCTTACTGTAATGATAATGAAGATCAAAAAATCACTATTGCCAGTGCTGCGGAAACGGAAGAGCTTGTGGAGGTGAGTTCTCCTGAGTATAACGGGTAACATAAAATCGATCAATGTTCAGTCAGAAACTCGAATGGATTGTTGAAGACTGGCTGGACATTGTTTGCATGATTGCGCTGGAAGTCGTGAGCATTGGAAACTTTTTCGTGATCATTGCATTTTGGATTGTGAATTCATAAAGTTTATCAAGAGTTGTTGAGAATCACAGAGTCATTAAACAAAACAATTAAGCTGTACACCTCATACTCGCCACCGGAATCGACTCATCCAAATACCAAAACGCCCACTCGCCAGCTCCAGATCCTTCTTCTGGACAATAGGCAACTGTTTGTTCATCGTAACCATTTCCCCCTGTTATACCTCCGCCATCTGGTATCGTATACTCACGAGTGGTCCCGGACGGACAACGCAAGTCATTCCTGAAGTTCAAAGTGACCATAAAAAACTGAAAAGTGGAGTTTCTTACCAGCAAACATTAGAGCCAAGATCCGAAAGAGAAGGAATTGGTGTCATGCTTACTGAATAGGTGACTGGGACGTCTTCAGCTGGTAGACATCCACTGTAACCAACTATACCAGTGCACGTGGAATCATAGAGTTTGGCGCATTTTTTACAAGCTGAAATCAAGAAGTTAGAACTCTCAAAAGTGTCCTTTCTATAGTCTCAATTTCTGGAAATCAAATTTTGAGGACTATTCTAAAATTTTTGTAACTCACGATAAGGATCCACTTGTTGTGTAGGTATACAGGAATCGCCAATAGTAACAAATAGTGAAAAAACAATAGAGATACTAATAAGGCCCATGGCTTGAGGAAAAAGACAACGAAGCAATTGGTGATGAGATTATATGATTTCACAGGTTGATCATGTAATGATTGCGTAATGCCGACGATAGTATCCAGTTTCCCCGTCTATGCAACATGTCGGATTCAATACACGTCCTCCGCCTTCATTTTGTTTAGATGGAAAAGTGTAGTCTAGGAAATCAAGAATTAGCAATCCAGAAGCCAATGATCACTAGAAAATTAGCAACACAAAACGTCAACAAGACAACCATGCATATCAAATCAAGGTAGTCTTCCAGAATCCGTTCCAATTTTAGACTGAAAATTTGATTCTTATCAGAGACATCAGAGTACTGGCTTACCTACAAAATCCTTCTCGGCCCTTGAGGAATCGTCTTGAAAATTTTCTCATCTTGTCTATGAATACTGTAAGAGCAATCGCCGCTACTGTAATGAACAGGTTGACAACTATATGGATGCCTAGTAGTGGGATGGATCCGGCTTTTGGGATTTTGTCAGCCATGACACCAAGGATGAAGGTCATGGTCATGATGTTAGTGAGTCCCACGTTGAGCTGAAGTTATACAAAAGTTAGTCTCCAATTTACAGGCTTACCTTGGACATTCGATCCGTCTTTCTCATGAAAACTCCAATAATAGAAAGTGTGTTGATTATGAAAGAAGGTAGAACTATCATATAGTTATAGTACATTGGATTCCTTCGAATCTTGATCTCAAAAGTCGCTAGTTGATAGTCGGTGTAGCTATCTCCATAGCTAATTACATCAATTCGATTCGTCAAGTTGATCAAGTTCCATTCCGAGTTTCCCATGTCCGCCCATACGGCCTTTTTTAAGATCCCGTAATAAATTTGAGTATGTAGTTCGACGAGACGAAATTCAAATAGGGGCATGGAGAATTGAATGACACAAGTTTGAGAGTCGAACGGGAACTTGTCAACGTTCAGCGGACAGTTCAGCGACATTCTCACAGATACAGTCGTGTTAATGTGGCCGAGATTGTCGATGGACACTGAGCGGAAGTCTTGGTCGCGGAAGTCGACCATGTCAGCGCTGAAACTTTATTTTAAAAGTGAATAGTTGGTAACCTCACACTTTATAAGAGTTCAGGGTCGGACTCCACACTTTGTCTTGCCTGACAAAAAGCATTTTAATACCATTGTAAGCCGATGGATCCCAAGACAGTCGAGGGTCCACCCATGCCTTCAAAAATGCACCTTGTTCTCCGAACCCGGAAAATGCTCACCTCTGAAATTTCCAAAATGACTGCGACTTTCTCTTGCGGTTCTATGACTTCGATCAGTTTTATGTACCATAGAAATAAGATGTACTGAAATCGAGGCGGAGCTTCTGGGTCGTAGCCGACAGGTTGAGTCTCGTCGACTGGAACAATACAGAATTCAAGTGGTCTTCGATAAGTACACGACTCACCATCAGAATACACCGGCGAAACGCTTGCATCGTATCCATTGAAAAGATCGTTAACTAGTTTTTGCTGATTATCCAAAAATGTTGTCCACTTTGGGGCTGTAAATCTTTGTTAGGCTATTCAAGGGATTTGGCACACACCAAATAATAGGTCGCTCTGATTTCCGCAATGCACTGGCACTGCTAAAAATGCAGTGAGGAGAAGAAATATCATCGAGATTGGCAAAATGTGTCAAAAACGGGGACAAGCAGGACAAAAAGTCAACTGGTCAGGAAATTTGATACTTGAAGGTCATGTATTTATTGACATATGTATACGGAACATAGAAAAGTAAAATGTAGTTGTTCAGGTTTCCAAAAAAATTTTAGTCTCTTCTTTTTAATTTCCCGCTGTTCGACTGACGGCATTGGAGAGTTTCGAGCCATAAGGGTATACAGACGACGATGGCTTTAGGAAAGGAACCAGATCTGTAAAATGTTGAATTCCAGCTAGACCCATGCGATGAGCTCTTACTTCTGATGGCTTTTCTATACGGCTTGATGATAATCATGTTTGGCAACGGCTCCAGTGCAGGGAACACAACTAGTGTTTCGTCTCGCGAGATTTTTCCAGCATTTCTCGCTAAGTTCAGCAAATTTCATTCCCGCAAAGTTCAGTTCTGTTCATCATAAAGTTCAGCAAAGTCTCGTTACAGCGTGTTTCGTTATTTCTCGTTACAGCATTTCTCGTTACAGCCGAGTTCAGCAAGTTTTCATTTCCAGCATTTTCTC
>LR546481.1:0-13280 GCA_900536305.3 Caenorhabditis sp. 40 LS-2015 | reverse complement strand
CTCCTCTTCCTGCTCCGAGTGGTCTCCATCTTCCTGAAACCCTTTTTTCTCTTCTTCCTTTCCTGCTTCTCTGCCTTCTACTTGATTGACTTCTCCGAGATCAACATCTGTCGGTCGAGCCGACAATCCTCTTCTCTCCTCGATTGCCACCTTTGCTGTGAGAATCTTCTCCGTCCATTTCTGGATTTTCGAGTACTCTCCTTTGAACTGCGGACTAGATGTCTTGAGAGTCAAGGCCTCCGCGATTTCGTCTGGGAGTTTCGTGATGAAAGCCTCATAGATATGCGGCGTATCGATGTTTTCTCCTCGATTCTTCATTTCGCAGATCAGAGCGTTGATCTTGCTGACATCTCGTTTCATGTCACCGTATCCTTTCTTGGCAACTGTTGCCTTGACAAATTTTCTCTGCAAGTCCAACAGCGGTCTGGCATTCTTCAGAAAGTTGTCATCCAAGATTTTCCAGGCGGTCTTGTAGTTGCCTTCTGCCAACTGAAGTCCTCCTACCAGATCTCTCGCCAGTCCAGTCACAGATTGTTTCAGTTGGATCAGTTTGTTCAACTTTGACATGTATGGGTTATTTCCATAACCTTCCAAGAACATGGTTCTCCACTCCTCATACTTCGACTTATCTTGACCGTCAAACTTTTCCAGTTCTTGCGGTTTGAAGCGAAGATATTGGATTCTCTTTCCTCTCTTCTTACTCTCCTTTTTCTTTTCTATCTTCTTTTCAATTACTTCTTCTTCACTGCCGTCTGACTCACTCTCCGATTCTTCATCCGAGTCATCACATGATTCTGAGCTGTACTCCAGATCCGAATCCGAATCCAAATCTTCCTTCTTTCTTGCCTTCTGGTCTCTCTTTCCTTTCTTTTCTCCTTTCTCTTTCTTTCCCTCTTTCTCTTTCTTCCCCTTTTTCTCTTTCTTCCCTTCTTTCTCCTCTTTCACATTATTTCCTCCTTGCGATCCTTGATGTTGCAAGATGTCTTCCATGTACGAGATTCTATCTTCCAGCGAGTTCACACTGTTTCTAGAGAAGTTTGGATTTTTCAGTTTCTCGGTTATCTGAGACCGAATGACCTTGTTCATGACCGGGGTCATGAACTCCATGACCTCCTGACTATCCATGGCTGGTGGTATGTGGTGGAGATTCTCCAGGTCCGATGCTTCGGTTGGATTCTTCTTCACCCAATCATCCTTTTCATCAATCATTTCACCCATTTCTTCTTCCAGGCACTTCAACATGACGACAGTGTCTTGATAATTTTTTGATTCGGCATGTGCCATCAGTGTGGCCACATACTCATTCATTTTCTCTTCTGCTTGGCCTTCTGCCAGCTCTTCTTCCTCACCTTCTGCCTCCTCATCTTGTGCATCTCGTGCCTTCAACTTCTTCAACTCCTCTCGGATCCAATCTTCGATCCTTTCCCATTGAGCGATGGAACCTTGGACGTCAGCGTGACGGAGGAGATACTTCTCCTTCATGGTCTCCGGATCCAGAAGTCCCGACTTCACTCCAGTCCGCAAGTCTTGCGCCTCGCGGAGTACCTTCCATGATACAGTAGCGAATCTCGTGATCCGCCATTTCATCGAACGCAAGTTCAATGGATGCATAGCGTTGTAATTCGATTCTGGTTGCAAGTCTGAAAATAACTTAGCCTTTCAATATCTTCGCCTGAGCTCAATATCGGAAAGCTGCGAATAGATAAAGTAATAAAAGTTCCATAAACAAAAACTTGGTTGATCTTGATATGACAATTTTTAGTCAGTCAAATGGCCATTATAACTGCCTTCTTGTCTCGTAACCTTGTTTGGGATTCCGGGGTCCCTTTGTTTTCTTTCTCTTCTTATTCCTTTTCTCTTTTCTTCTTGGAACGGTGTTCTTTGCTCCGAGCTTTCACACCTTGCAACAATTACAACAATTCCTTTCCTTCTTACTGATTCTTATTTTCCTGAGTACCACTCCCCGCTCAGAATCAAAATCGACGTCTCGATAGATTCCGCATGTGACTGATCTGTGCTGTTCTCGTCGCATGGGTTTGTGGCTGTGTATAGTCCAGAGTCTGCATCATACTCCGACATTTCACACTCCCGCCAGTGGCAGGCCGTCCGAAATTCTCGGATATTTCCGACGTTTTCGGTAGAATTCCGGTTTTAATTCACGGTGGAATTCGAGTTAGCTCATGATACTTCAGTCCAGCTACTCTAGGTGTGCGTACTGGGCACTTAATGACCTTCCGTCCGTTCCAAGCTATCAGCGTCACACAACTGACTGATTCTGGGATAATCGTTTAGAGCATCACGATTATTCAATCAACGCCTGACAATCTTTCTCACTCTGCTCTCTTTTTCTGAATTCTTTGAACAAGTCATTGCTCTTCAAATCCAGTTGCTTGCTTCTTCTAATTCTCTCCTCTGATCTTCTCTCAACTTTGATCTTACCTTTCTTCTGACTCTCATACTTAATCGTCTCTTCGACTGGTTCATTCTGAGATCTGCGTAATCCGTACTCACTGTGCGAATTGTGTGACATTACTTAATACCGTTCCCGAGAACACCAGTACTCCAGTGATCATCGCGGTATTGTCCTTTCAACTGCATCAACTACTGACATTTTGAAGCAGTCTACCTCCTTCATCCTCTTCCGTATTCTCGCCTCCTTCTCTGTCTTCTTCTCCCATACTCAGATCAGAAACAGTCGACCTTTACGGCTGAATTTTTTCTCTTTCCGATCTTCATATCTTCTCTTTAATCCTTCTATTACTAAACTCTTACTATCCTGCAACTGTTCATGTTTCTGTTCTTCATGCTCTGCTGTACTCGGTAGCAGTGTGAGACAACTGTCCTTCTCTTTCTCACTTTCATTCTTTTTCACTTCTACGACAGCATGAAGTCTCACTGACTCGTGTTGAGTCAAAATATCATTCGAATCAATTTCGAAAATTCCTTTTTATTCTCAGATTTTCAAATATTTCATGGCAACATTAGTCTCAACGAGTCTCGACACAATTCTTTTTTCTTTCACTCGAATTTCTTTTTAATAACTCAATTTCGACACGACCGTTTTGGTTCGCATTGACCAAATACTTGATTCAACTCTCAATTGCTTTGTTCAACTCTCTAGTTGATTTCCAGACTCATTACGAACTTTCAGTTCTCCGTCGAACATTTCACATGAGTAAATCAATAAGTTTTTATTGAAATCTTCTTTCATTCGACAAAATATTCAAAAGAAATTTAGCATTTTGATTCCCTTTCCTTCTTCCTTGTTTTGACCATCTGATGGTGACAATCGGTCTTTCCTTTCCCTCCATGCCTTCTGCCTTTTGACACTCGATCGATGTTCTCGACATTGGAGCTTTCGTTTTCTGTCTTCACTACTTCCTTTCTTCCTCTCCTTGCTACGTGGCTGATCTCGCTTGCCTATAAACAGACAAATTTTTGTTTATGCCACGATTCACTTTCTCCTTACTCACTGTACGNCTATAAACAGACAAATTTTTGTTTATGCCACGATTCACTTTCTCCTTACTCACTGTACGTGTGAACGTCTTCTTGCTTTCAAGCTTCCTTCTTCTGCTTGAACATTCTTTTCCAATCTTCTCCGTTGCCGTTCAACGTCACGCGCCTACTTTCCTGATTCGCATCACGATTTTCGGCTGGTTTTCTTTCATTTCCTTCTTTGACTCGCGATTGATCAGCAACCTGAAATTCAGGTCTTATTCTTGTTTCGTGTGATCTTGCTCTTGCAAACTTTTCAATCATTCACAAAATTTTGGACAGATTTTTTTTTCTTCATCCGGTTCTTTGAGTTGGTCTCACACATTTTCAAATGAAACACTCACTGAATTCTTCGCTTCTTCAGCTTCGCCGCGAATTCATCGTGATGCCAGCGATGTCTTCTCGCCTTCGCTGCTCATCTGTCAACTCGATCTGGTCTTTTCCTTTCAGTATCGCAGACATGTCACTTTGATTGAGCTTCTCATCGGATTCTCTTCGCGGAACATTTCAAATTTTCCAGCTCGAATTCCTCCGATTTTCCAGCTCCTTTCTCTGGCTTCTTTCTCCGAAGTGCTACGGACGTGGCGAAGCGCTACAGACTTGGTTTACTATCTGCATCACTGACGATTCGCTTCACTCATTCTTCGCATTTTCGCTTGCTCTTCTACTGCCTTCATTCGCTCAGCGCCTCCTGTTTTCACGCTGCACGTCTTCAGAGTCTTCAGCACTGATCATCGCTCTCTTTCGTTGTGAATCATGTCGACTGAACGTCGACTTATTTTCGGCGATTTTTTCCTGATGTTCTGCTCCTTCTCCTTCGTGTTCTTCCTCTTATTCGATCTTCCAATTCATCGCTGGCTTTCTTCTGCCTGCTTCATCGGTTGTTCTCTGGAAAATTTCCATTTTTATTAGCTGGAGTCAACTTGTTTCTAGCGGCGACAGCAATTTCTGTTTTCAGCTTTCCTTTTGTAATCGAAAATGATTTTTTACTTTTTAAACTTCTAGTTTTCTTTCAATTACTTCTTTTAATCTTCACTTTTGTTTGCTCATCCCTTTTTTCATTCGATTCAGAACCAAATTTTGCTGTATTGGCTGAGAAAACGAAATGAAAATTTGGGCATGACCCGTGCTCTTTTCTAGGAATTTTTCCTTCACATTTTTTCTCTTTCAAACTTTGTAAAATACTTACATATTGCCTTCTCATCCTTTCTTTGTCCTTTTCCAACGATCGCGTCAGCAATTCGTCGTCTTTTGCCTTCATTCGTGCTGCCGGATTGCTTCGAAATCGCAAAACATCTGGCTGTCGAACACCGCGCGGGCGTTATTTCGGAGCGTCGTTGCAAACGCGTTCTGTCTTTTGAGTTCGTCTGATGCCTCTTTTGACAAATCGGAACCCATCACGCATGAAATTGATATCAGAACGAGAGGAACTTGATTATTACAGGCTTTACACCCTTCTCCGCTCTTCAATGCTTCCATAATCGATCTACTTGGTTGAAACGCTTCGCTGGACGCTGAACACTCATTTTTCAGGCTTTCCTGCATTCTCTTCTGCAATTTCAGAACTACATCGCTCTTCTACTGTTTCTATCGCTCTCAGGCCTTTTCTCTGCCTTCTTATTTGCGTTGGATCTTCGAAACGATCTGCTAATCACTTCTATTCCTTTCTGTGCTGTTTCTTTCTCTTTCTCAAGCTGTTTTCACTCATTTCTTCGCTCTTTTTCATTCAAATTCTCTCCCTTTTCTTTCGTTTCTGATTGACTGCCTCCTCCGCTCTTTTTAGCGATTTAGCAAGCCCTTTTCATAAACGAATTTTACTGCGAAATTTTACTAGAAATTCCGTCTTTTTCTTTGTGCCTAGCCCGTTGCTTTGAAGCCCGGCTAGGTCTTGAGAGAATATAAAGCAAAATTAATCGAAATTCAACGAACGAAACGAGAGCGAAATTAAACGAAAATAAGCGAAATTTTGATTTCGACTGCCCTCTGAATTCCCGAATTCCATTCCAGAGCTTTTTTCAAATTTTATTAGGTCGTAATGCACCATGTTTTGCNCTATCAAAAATCTGAGCACAGATTTGGAATCCTCACGGTCGATTACGTCTAATGAAGTTGTTTTCAGATCAAAAACGTGGATGGAAAATTTTTCAACTTTTGACTTGTGTTTTG
Organism: Caenorhabditis sp. 40 LS-2015; assembly: GCA_900536305.3. Classification (NCBI taxonomy): domain Eukaryota; kingdom Metazoa; phylum Nematoda; class Chromadorea; order Rhabditida; family Rhabditidae; genus Caenorhabditis; species Caenorhabditis tribulationis. Next base: position 7,616 of record LR546481.1, on the reverse strand, counting down.
TTTGGCAATCAAGCTAGCGGCCCAATAGCTCATGGAGCAGGAATACGAGAACACAGAGAACACATTTGTGTTATGACGCCGATATTTATTGCTGCCTTATTTTAACACATACCGATACAGATTCAACACAGATTACACATAATCATAATCCTAAACGATAATGAATAATTAATACGAAAATTGGTGCGGCTTGGCGGTGAAGTGGGTCCTGCAGCGACGACAACCTGCACATCTCCATGTTGGCGGTGATTCAAATTTGGTGGCGGCGGCAGCAATACGGGAAACGGCGAATATATGGGTTTTGAGGGTGATAAATGTGATAAAAGGATATAAATATGGATTGAATAAAGAGTCGTGATTGGAGGGGTCATTTAGCGCCTCCTAATTCGCGACACTCCCGGCGGCCAAAAAGGTTTGCTCTATCATGTATCTGATAGGTCACTTTGGATCTGAGCCGTTTCCGGTCTTGAATTTTCTTCAATCTCTGTGTTCCTTCTTATCTGTCATTCAACTCCTTCTCCTCTTCTTGTTCTGTCCTTCTACCTTTCTGGATTGTGGTCTCTGCCTTCTCACAGTCATGATAGGACTTTCCCTCTTTTGCCTCCTGGGTAGACTTTTTCTGATTCTCGAGTACTTTTGACTTGAATCTTTTACGTTCTTGTCTACTGTCTGAGGATCTTATCCTTTTAACTTACTCTTGTCTTTGCTCGGTTCTGGTTCAGTGGCATCTTTTTTTTTTTTGTTTCTTTTTTGTAACATTTTTAATGCTCTTTGGATTGTCTGCTCACGCCTGGGCTTATTTCCAGTACTTGATTTTCTTGTTGTAAACTTGTTTCTTATTTTTCTTATTTTTCTTTTTCTTTATTTGTTCNGGAAACGGCGAATATATGGGTTTTGAGGGTGATAAATGTGATAAAAGGATATAAATATGGATTGAATAAAAAGTCGTGATTGGAGGGGTCATTTAGCGCCTCCTAATTCGCGACACTCCCGGCGGCCAAAAGGTTTGCTCTATCATGTAACTGATAGGTCACTTTGGATCTGAGCCGTTCCCGGTCTTGATTCTTCTTCAATCTCTGTATTCCTTCTAATCTGTTTTTCATCTTCTTCCCCTTCTTCTTGTTCGGTCCTTCTACCTTTCTGGATTGTGGTCTGCCTTCTCACAGTCATCATAGGACTTTCCTTCTTTTGCCTTCTGGGTAGACTTTTTCTGATTCTCGAATACTTTTGACTTGAATCTTTTACGTTCTTGTCTACTGTCTGAGGATCTTATCCTTNTTTTTTTTTTTTTTTTTTTTTTTTTTTTTTTTTTTTTTTTTTTTTTTTTTTTTTTTTTTTTTGGTTTGTATGAGTTTGTCTCTATTGAGACGAAGTTCCTTGGACGTTTCTTGAACGCCTTCCTCTGTTGATGACTCCATCATGGAGAATTGTGTTGTGATTGCCATCACACTTTTGGCAAGACCAATGGGTTTTCCGACAGGTCTCAGTTCCGTGGTTCCTGCCGAAGCAAATGTGGCACCTGCCTTCTCTTTCAACGATGTCTAACTGTTCGTCAGATGTCTTCGGACATCTCCAGAATACATGGTTTCCATCTTGGATGTTGTTGTGGAACACACAACTTTTTGGTTTGTGATCTTTCTTCCCTTCTTTTCCATTGTATTCATCTGCCTCCTCTTCCTGCTCCGAGTGGTCTCCATCTTCCTGAAACCCTTTTTTCTCTTCTTCCTTTCCTGCTTCTCTGCCTTCTACTTGATTGACTTCTCCGAGATCAAAATCTGTCGGTCGAGCCGACAATCCTCTTCTCTCCTCGATTGCCACCTTTGCTGTGAGAATCTTCTCCGTCCATTTCTGGATTTTCGAGTACTCTCCTTTGAACTTCGGACTAGATGTCTTGAGAGTCAAGGCCTCCGCGATTTCGTCTGGGAGTTTCGTGATGAAAGCCTCATAGATATGCGGCGTATCGATGTTTTCTCCTCGATTCTTCATTTCGCAGATCAGAGCGTTGATCTTGCTGACATCTCGTTTCATGTCACCGTATCCTTTCTTGGCAACTGTTGCCTTGACAAATTTTCTCTGCAAGTCCAACAGCGGTCTGGCATTCTTCAGAAAGTTGTCATCCAAGATTTTCCAGGCGGTCTTGTAGTTGCCTTCTGCCAACTGAAGTCCTCCTACCAGATCTCTCGCCAGTCCAGTCACAGATTGTTTCAGTTGGATCAGTTTGTTCAACTTTGACATGTATGGGTTATTTCCATAACCTTCCAAGAACATGGTTCTCCACTCCTCATACTTCGACTTATCTTGACCGTCAAACTTTTCCAGTTCTTGCGGTTTGAAGCGAAGATATTGGATTTTTTCTCCTCTCTTCTTACTCTCCTTTTTCTTTTCCATCTTCTTTTCAACTACTTCTTCTTCACTGCCGTCTGACTCACTCTCCGATTCTTCATCCGAGTCATCACTCGATTCTGAGCTGTACTCCAGATCCGAATCCGAATCTTCCTTCTTTTTTGTCCTCTGGTCTCTCATTCCTTTCTTTTCTCCTTTCTCTTTCTTCACATTCCTTTTTCCTTGTTTTTGGATGATGTCTTCCATGTATTTTATTCTGTCTTCCAGCGAATCCACACTATCTCTAGAGAAGTTTGGATTTTTCAGTTTCTCGGTTATCTGAGACTGAATGACCTTGTTCATGACCGGGGTCATGAACTCCATGACCTCCTGACTATCCATGGCTGGTGGTAGGTGGTGGAGATTCTCCAGGTCCGATGCTTCGGTTGGATTCTTCTTCACCCAATCATCCTTTTCATCAATCATTTCACCCATTTCTTCTTCCAGGCACTTCAACATGACGACAGTGTCTTGATAATTTTTTGATTCGGCATGTGCCATCAGTGTGGCCACATACTCATTCATTTTCTCTTCTGCTTGGCCTTCTGCCAGCTCTTCTTCCTCACCTTCTGCCTCCTCTTCCTGTGCATATCGTGCCTTCAACTTCTCCAACTCCTCTCGGATCCAATCTTCGATCCTTTCCCATTGAGCGATGGAACCTTGGACGTCAGCGTGACGGAGGAGATACTTCTCCTTCATGGCCTCCGGATCCAGTAGTCCCGACTTCACTCCAGTCCGCAAGTCTTGCGCCTCGCGGAGTACCTTCCATGATACAGTAGCGAATCTCGTGATCCGCCATTTCATCGAACGCAAGTTCAATGGATGCATAGCGTTGTAATTCAATTCTGGTTGCAAGTCTGAAAATAACTTAGCCTTTCGATATCTTCGCCTGAGCTCAATATCGAAAAGCTGCGAATAGATAAAGTAATAAAAGCTCCATAAACAAAAACTTGGTTGATCTTGATATGACAATTTTCTAGTCAGTCATATGGCCTTTATAACTGCCTTCTTGTCTCGTAACCTTGTTTGGGATTCCGGGGTCCCTTTGTTTTCTTTCTCTTCATATTCCTTTTCTCTTTTCTTTTTTGGAACGGTGTTCTTTGCTCCGAGCGTTCACACCTTGCAACAATTACAACAATTCCTTTCTTACTCACTCTCTGATTTCACTGAAAACCATTCCCCGCTCAGAATCAAAATCGACGTCTCGATAGATTCCGCATGCGACTGATCTGCACAGACGCATGGGTTTGTGGCTGTGTATAGTCCAGAGTCTGCATCATACTCCGACATTTCACACTCCTGCCAGTGGCAGGCTGTCCGAAATTCTCGGATACTTCCGACGTTTTCGGTAGAATTCCGGTTTTAATTCACGGTGGAATTCGAGTTAGCTCATGATACTTCATTCCAGCTACTCTAGGTGTGCGTACTGGGCACTTAATGACCTTCCGTCCGTTCCAAGCTATCAGCGTCACACAACTGACTGATTCTGGGATAATCGTTTAGAGCATCACGATTATTCAATCAACGCCTGACAATCTTTCTCACTCTGCTCTCTTTCTCTGAATTCTTTGAACAATTCATTGCTCTTCGAATCCAGCTGCTTGCTTCTTCTAATTCTCTCCTCTGGTCTTCTCTCAACTTTGACCTTTCCTTTCTTCTGACTCTCATACTTAATCGTCTCTTCGACTGGTTCATTCTGAGATCTACGTAATCCGTACTCACTGTGCGAATTGTGTGACATTACTTAATACCGTTCCCGAGAACACCAGTACTCCAGTGATCATCGCGGTATTGTCCTTTCAACTGCATCAACTACTGACATTTTGAAGCAGTCTACCTCCTTCATCCTCTTCCGTATTCTCGCCTCCTTCTCTGTCTTCTTCTCCCATACTCAGATCAGAAACAGTCGACCTTTACGGCTGAATTTTTTCTCTTTCCGATCTTCGTATCTTCTCTTTAATCCTTCTAATACTAAACTTACTATCCTTCAACTATTCATTTTCTTCTGATCTTCCTTCTCTGCTGTACTCGTCAGCGGTGTGAGACAACTGATCTCCTTTTCCCACTTTCATTCCTTCTCACTTCTACAACAGCATAAAGTCTCACTGACTCGTGTTGAGTCAAAATATCATTCGAATCAATTGCGAAAATTTCCTTTTTATTCTCAGATATTCAAATATTTCATATCACATTAGTCTCAATGAGTCTCGACACAATTCTTTTTCCTTTCACTCGACACTATTCCTTTTTCCTTTGACTCGAATTTCTTTTTAATAACTCAATTTCGACACGACCGTTTTGGTTCGCATTGACCAATTCAATTACTGTGTTCAACTCTCGAGTTGATTTCCAGACTCATTACTTCATTCGAACTTTCAGTTCTTCGTCGAACATTTCACATGAGTAAATCAATAAGTTTTTATTGAAATCTTCTTTCATTCGAAAATATTCAAAGGAAATTTAGCATTTTGGTTCCCTTTCCTTCTTCCTTGTTTCGATCATCTGATGGTGACAATCGGTCTTTCCGTTCACTCCATGCCATCTGCCTTCTGACACTCGATCGATGTTCTCGACATTGGAGCTTTCGTTTTCTGTCTTCACTACTTCCTTTCTTCCTCTCCTTGCTACGTGGCTGATCTCGCTTGCCTATAAACAGACAAATTTTTGTTTATGCCACGATTCACTTTCTCCTTACTCACTGTACATGTGAACGTCTTCTTGCTTTCAAGCTTCCTTCTTCTGCTTGAACATTCTTTTCCAATCTTCTCCGTTGCCGTTCAACGTCACGCGCCTACTTTCCTGATTCGCATCACGATTTTCGGCTGGTTTTCTTTCATTTCCTTCTTTGACTCGCGATTGATCAGCAACCTGAAATTCAGGTCTTATTCTTGTTTCGTGTGATCTTGCTCTTGCAAACTTTTCAATCATTCACAAAATTTTGGACAGATTTTTTCTTCATCCGGTTCTTTGAGTTGGTCTCACACATTTTCAAATGAAACACTCACTGAATTCTTCGCTTCGTCTGCCTTCTTCTTCAGCTTCGCGCCGTACTATCCGCGAATTCATCGTGACGCCAGCGATGTCTTCTCGCCTTCACTGCTCATCTGTCAACTCGATCTGTTCTCTTCCCTTTCGGTGTCGCGGACATGTCACTTTGCTTGAGCCTCTCATCGGAATCTCTTCGCGGAACATTTCAAATTTTCCAGCTCGAATTCCTCCGATTTTCCAGCTCCTTTCTCTGGCTTCTTTCTCCGAAGTGCTACGGACGTGGCGAAGCGCTACAGACTTGGTTTACTATCTGCATCACTGACGATTCGCTTCACTCATTCTTCGCATTTTCGCTTGCTCTTCTACTGCCTTCATTCGCTCAGCGCCTCCTGTTTTCACGCTGCACGTCTTCAGAATCTTCAGCGCTGATCATCGCTCTCTTTCGTTGTGACTCATGTCGACTGAACGTCGAATTATTTTCGGCGATTTTTTCCTGATGTTCTGCTCCTTCTCCTTCATGTTCTTCCTCTTATTCGATCTTCCAATTCATCGCTGGCTTTCTTCTGCCTGCTTCATCGGTTGTTCTCTGGAAAATTTCCCTTTTTATTAGCTGGAGTCAACTTATTTCTAGCGGCGACCGAAAGTTCTAAGTTTTCAGCTTTTCTTTTGTAATCAAAAGGAATTTTTTACTTTTAAACTTCTAGTTTTCTTTCAATTACTTCTTTTAATCTTCACTTTTGTTTACTCATCCCTTTTTCATTCGATTCAGCCCCAAATTTTGCTGTATTGGCTGAGAAAACGAAATGAAAATTTGGGCATGACCCGTGCTCTTTTCTAGGAATTTTTCCTTCAACTTTTTCTCTTTCAAACTTTGTAAACGACTTACATATTGCCTTCTCATCCTTTCTTTGTCCTTTTCCAACGATCGCGTCAGCAATTCGTCGTTTTCTGCCTTCATTCTTGCTGCCGGATTGCTTCGAAATCGCAAAACATCTGGGCTGTCGAACACCGCGCGGGCGTTATTTCGGAGCGTCGTTGCAACGCATTCTGACTTTTGAGTGCGCCCGATGCCTCTTTTTGACAAATCGGAACCCATCACACATGAAATTGATATCAGAACGAGAGGAACTTGATTATTCCAGGCTTTACACCCTTCTCCGCTCTTCAATGCTTCCATAATCGATCAACTTGATTACAACGCTTCGCTGGGCGCTGAACTCTCATTTTTCAGGCTTTCCTGCATTCTCTTCTACAATTTCAGAACTACATCGCTCTTCTACTGTTTCTATCGTTTTTTGGGACTTTTCTCTGCCTTCTGATTTGCGTTGGATCTTCATAACGATCTGCTGATCACTGCTATTCATTTCTGTGCTGTTTCTTTCTCTTTCTCAAGCTGTTTTCACTCATTTCTCGCTCCTTTTTCATTCAAATTCTCTCCCTTTTCTTTCGTTTCTGATTTGACTGCCTTCTCCGCTCTTTTTAGCGATTTAGCAAGTACTTTTCATAACGAAATTTAATGCGAAATTTTACTAGAAATTCCGTCTGTTTTCTTAGCGCCTGGCCCGTTGCTTTGAAGCCCGGCTAGGTCTTGAGAGAATATTAAGCATGATAATCGAAATTCAACGAACGAAACGAGAGCGAAAATAAACGAAAATGAGCGAAATATTGATTTCGGCTGCCCTCTGAATTCCCGAATTCCATTCCAGAGCTTTTTTTCAAAATTTATTAGGTCGATGCACCATGTTTTGTTTGGCAATCAAGCTAGCGGCCCAATAGCTCATGGAGCAGGAATACGAGAACACAGAGAACACATTTGTGTTATGACGCCGATATTTATTGCTGCCTTATTTTAACACATACCGATACAGATTCAACACAGATTACACATAATCATAATCCTAAACGATAATGAATAATTAATACGAAAATTGGTGCGGCTTGGCGGTGAAGTGGGTCCTGCAGCGACGACAACCTGCACATCTCCATGTTGGCGGTGATTCAAATTTGGTGGCGGCGGCAGCAATACGGGAAACGGCGAATATATGGGTTTTGAGGGTGATAAATGTGATAAAAGGATATAAATATGGATTGAATAAAGAGTCGTGATTGGAGGGGTCATTTAGCGCCTCCTAATTCGCGACAACTTGAGAGGGGTTGGCTTGAAAACCTATTTTCACGATTTTCTCGAGATTTACAAAATTGACTATCCCTTTTTATTTGCTTAACTCATTCTGAATAAGCTCATC
>LR546480.1:0-94222 GCA_900536305.3 Caenorhabditis sp. 40 LS-2015 | reverse complement strand
GAGAGAGAGAGAGAGAGAGAGAGAGAGAGAGAGAGAGAGAGAGAGAGAGAGAGATGGGTAGATACATCATAGGATTTATTGCTTTCATTCTATCGATATATCTATATAAGACATCTATTTCTATTACTCCCCTTCTTTTCTCTTTGCTAGAGTTTTCTCTTGGCCACCATTTAAACACTGACAGAGAAAACGGCATTACACTGTTTGCCTGACCAATTATGCAGACCAGACCACTAATGAGCCCGACACTACCAGGTACGGCGTCCATTTCGAATGGGAGCCATTTAGTGACTGTGTGCTGATAGCATCTGGGAGCAGAAGACAACGACGGAGTTCAGTACACAAAGGTGATGAGCAAAAAGTGAAAGAAACAAGTGACGACAGCGAAAGAGATAAACAGAACTGCGAATGCAAAAGTGAGAAGATAGGAGGAAACGGTATTCTTGAGATGAGCAATATTGTTCACAGAGGCTTCTGAGATTTTGTTCATGTTTCAACTTGACGTAGAAGCTCAATTAATTGTGGAAAAAAGAAAGATGGTATGTTTTCTTTTTAGCGCAATACAGGCAGAGAAGAATACACAAAAAGAAGAAGGGTGTTGGGAGAAGGAAGGGTGAGGGAGAGAGAGAAGGTAGAGCTTGGTTTACAAGTGTGTATCGAATGAGAGGCGCGGTGAGGACATCGCCTTTGGGACAACGCTCCGCCTACTTGCACCTTCGTCTTCGTCATAACTTGTTGATTGAGATTCGCCCACAATATGCTTTGCCCTGGGATTCTAAGATTTTGAAATTGGGATTTCCAGATATTCTGAAATCCAAATTTTCAAAATGAATACAAACAAGACACACTAACTTTTTGGGGTAAGAATTCGTTATCTTTCATGCTTTTCTCTCATTCTGGCTGACCTCAAAATCACCCAAGTTTAAATATATCGGTAGAAGAACAAGAGAAGAAGACACGAACTTGAAAGAGATTGATTGAACAGCTTCTCTATTTATGAGGAGTGAGTGATGCCCGAGAACAGTTATCGGACTACCCAGGACGTGAACTAAATTCCAGAAGCGAGAATAGACAAATGTTTTGAATCTTTAACGTCGAATCTCAACCCAGATTGAAAAAACTGTGAGAGTGTAGTCGAGAAATCTCCATGTGAAAATCTTTCTCACAACCGAATTTTGATAGCTTTAACATTTACTCGGAAAGCCCAACTTTTGTTAATACCAATTCAACGTGTTTCGATATAGGTCTTGTTTGTTTTTTATTTTGAAAATTTGGATTTCAGAATATATGGAAATTCCAATTTCCAAATCTCAGAATCCCAGGGCAAAGCATGTTGTGGGCGGATCTCAACCAACGCGTTATGACACAGAATAAGACGCAAGTAGGCGGAGCCTTCTCCACAAAGGCAATGACCTCACCGCGCCTCTCATTCTGTGCACACTTGTAAACCAAGCTCTACTTTCTCTCTCTCTCTCACCCTTTCCTTCTCCCAACACCCTTCTTCTTTTTGTGTATTCTTCTCTCCCTGTATTGCGCTGAATAGAAAACAGACCATCTTTCTTTTTTCCACAATTAATTGAGTTTTTACGTCAAGTTAAAACATGGACCGCGATCAACCAGCATCCAGCAGCCAGCATCCAGCAACCAGCAACAAGCATGGACTAGAGGAGAAAGCGAAAGAAGTCGAGGCCCCGCGTAAGGTATGTTTCAATTATTTTTACTACTGCCAGCCTTACTTTGGGTTGCAGCTTATTTCCTACCTTGAGCATTTTCTGTAGCATGACTCCTACAGAAAACCCAGTTTCCCAAAATTCAAAAGAACTAAAAAGTTATTTTCGCCAATCTAAATTGGGTTCTTGTAAACCCGTTTCTGATTTTGCTATCAAAACTTGTATTTTCCAATTTGTTTAAATTTCAGCGCGGTCGTCGCGCCAAGAGAAAACCCGCTGACTTTGATGAAGTCAGCGGAAATGCTCTCAAAATGAGTGCCGACCAGAAGATGGTGCTCAAACAAATGTTGGAAGATAGTTTGGAGAAAGAAGAGGTAACATTTATATTCTTGATTCCGCACTTATTGGGGTATTTCGGGTGGAAAACAAAGTTTCCAAGAACTGGCTTTATCGTTCATATAAAAACATAACGGACTAAAGTTAAGTTCGGCTGTACGCCTTCTCGGAGGCCTGACATGTTTCGATCTGACTGTGAAAAAACGTTCAAAAACCATTGCACTGAAGAATGATAAAAGATATATCTCATAGCGTTTGTAAATAGTGAAGAAGCAATTTTGACGTACCACCAAAGTCGCTTCCCACCTATGAGATATGTAAACTTTGATTAGCTCGTTTTTTTCATCCTAAGGTGTTTTTACTTTCTAGTCGCACGTGTGTCCCAGTTTGTTCCGCAATGGACGGGAGTCCAATTTTAGGCAACAGCGAATTTTTGCTTTATTTGTGGAAATAAGTGTGGGCATTGCAACAAAAACGTTTGAACGATATGTGAGCAAAATAATTTAAGAAATGAAACTTTCAGACCCCCCGCTTCCTGGCAACAGAACACGATGAACTGATCATGAGGCAACCATACTTCGGGCAACAGGAGTATATGAATTCAGAGAAGGAAAAAGTCGAGATCTGGAAATCAGTGAAGGAAAAGGAAGAGGCGTTCAACGTGGAAATGAAAAAGATCCACGAAAAACAGTGCCGATTGAATTATCCACTTCCTTGCGAAGAAATTGGCGCTTTCAGGCTTAGTGTTTCGAACCACCTGACAGACCTCGGTCGCGCCCTCTCGACTGGTGAGTTTTTGATTACTTGAACTTTTTCAATTGCCCTCTTCCAGGATTGGATAAGGAATTGGCCGTGGCTCAAGAATTTTCGAGAACTCTGGACCGTGAGTTTTTAAAATTCAAACAGTAAAATCCGCATCAAGTTTGGATTTGGGGTTATAATGAATTCTGGCTGGAATTGTGCACGAATATATTTAACAGTATATTAGAAGAGCTCTGATAATGTTTAGAAGAGCTCTGATAATGTCAATTTTTTACGCCAAGTTGTCCTCACTATTAAGTTGCCCACAGTGTATCAGTTTGTTACGGGCAGGTTGAGTCTTCGATTTTGAGCACGGCCAAATTCTTAACTTTCTTTGTGAGAAACGAAAGCGGTCACCCTGATCAAGTCACAGGTAAACAATCTTAGTGAAAACAATATACCCCGTAAAAACTGTATTAGAGTTCCATGGCACTCTATTGTTCGGAAATAGTTCAGTGTGGCACTATATTAGAGGCTGGCATTCAATTAGGGGTGGCTATCTCATAGATTTTTTACGGTAAGTAAGATACTACTCTTTGTCTTATAGCATTATTGCATACTCCTGGTCCCACATCATGTTTTGGTCGTTATTGACTCTGGCTGAACAGGTGTATCGGTAAATCCGTTTACCTCAGCCAACTCAAAGAGTTCTTCCACAGGCGATTCGCGGAGGATCCATATTCGATACGATGTTCTGTCCGCGCGCGACTCATTACTCGGCAGTGGTAAGTTTCGATATACGAATCAGTGCGCGAATGGTAATGAGACGTTAAAATCCAATACGGATATGTTATCATTCGCGTACGGAACCGTATATCGAAACTTACCACTGCCGAGTACTGAGTCGTGCGCGCACAGAACACGGTATCGGATATGAATACGTTTGCACTTCACCTGTGTTCGACTTTTTCAGAAGGTCATTTTCAGTTTTTCGTAACAGACTTGAAATGGGTACTATAAAACCCTTCCAATAGTTTTCCGTTTCGTAAATCCTTCCTGATTCGTGAACAAGCAAAACAATACATTTTCAGAGCAAATAGAGTACACCGAGGGGGGAGAAAAGTATCAAAAGGAAATCGATGAAGGAATGGCGTCGTTCAAAGAGAGAAACAAGGCATTGGAAGAGCGAAAAAAAGCGTTTGCGGACGATTTCCGCAACTGGGAGAAAGTAAGAAAAGACCAACTACTCGCCACTCTTCATAACAATTAGTGAACTTTTCTATCATTACTCTCCTGTTTACAAAGATTCCCAGTTTTCTAACTCTTGTCAAACACACCCATTTCGGATGCTTCGAAGTTTTAAAAACGAAATGACAGGATTCTGAACTATCTTCTCCTTCTTCTCGTTCTCTGTTCTTCCAAAAGTTTAACAACTCCAAACTTTTTTTGTTTCTTCCACATACTCTTCGATCCCTTCTTTTGATTCCAATTCGCAACGTCTCATTTTGGTCATTTCGAGGCTCTGAACATCGGAGCCTTTGGATATCATCAGAAAAAAGTTCATTCTGTTCCTGTAATCTTTCACAATGTGTTTCTTGGTTTCCACATTTACATTCCCCGTATAAAAACTTCTGATGAAAACTTCTGAAAACCATATCAGAAGATTAGGTACGTTCTCTTCCCTTTTTTGCCTTCTCTTCCCAGTTCCTTGCAGCCACTGTTTTTTTGTCCAACTGTCCAACTCTTCCTCTTCTTCCAGTTTTCCCTAACATCACCTATGATCACATTTGTTTATTTTTCGCAATTTTCTTCCTCTTGTTGCCTTTCTTTGATTCTGAACTCTACAACAACATGTTTTATATCTGTCTTTTTCAACTTAAATTTACGATCCCCATATTTGTTTTTCAATAATTGTGTTTATGTAATGTTACATTGTTTTTCAAAAGTATCACCAAATAAAGAAGCGAACAGAATAGTCAGAAGAAAAGTTTCAGATCAGATTTTGCCCAGGCAGTGAATATGGCACGAGATTTTGACATCCTTGGCCTTACGAGTAATTGTCACCAGTCGGTTTACGCCCCGCTCATGCGGGCTCCACCTTCTGGCCTTCGCTTTCATTCGCGTTTTTTAGACTGCAGCTTTGTTCACGACCACTGGCCCTTCCTCTGAGTTCTGGAGCATGCGGCTTCTTTGTCATCCAATTTAATCGGTCCAGAAAGAGCTGAGCTACAGCTGGCGACACATTTTTCAAGTTTTCAAATGTTATCAGTAAAGATTTACCCGGTCGGTAATGAGAGTTCAGGCCCATTCCTTCCATAATCTAGATGGAGGAATGAGAGTCGGCGGGAGGCTTGGACATCAGCTCAAGGGCGTTAAGATGCTAGTTTTGCTCCTTTGACAGTGAGGCTCCATCTGGCGGTGCCTTCGAGTCCATGCGACAGCAGTTGAAGACGTCCAGAGCGATCCAGGGAGAATCCGAAGAACTACATCTTTCCTGGCGAATCTTCCTCCTTATATAGCGAACTTGTGTGGCTGTTCCTGGTCGATGCCAGGGCGATGAAAGATAGGATTGGTCACGGAGAATAACTATCTGAGAAAGTTATAATAGTTGATGTGACGTGTGACGTCACTCTAGAAGTGCTCTAGTATTGAAGTTGTGCCGTAGAGACTCTACGGTCACGACAACCCTTGACGGTCTAGAAACATTGGACTATAGAAAATTGAAAACGGTTTTGGATCGGGAATATAATGGATGACCCTGAAGTTCAAACTTTCTGATTGTACCATGGGTCAGTGACCTTGTGCCTTTCATTGAATATTACATATATCAGATCGAAAGCACAAGTCTATTATCACATGATACAGAGATTGAAATTAGGGAAATTGAGGTTCAATGCAATATCGAAAGTCCAACGCAATTTAGGTAAAAACTCGAAGGACGTAGATCGACAAGTGTGTGCAAGCATAAAGACAAGGCAGATCGCCTATATGGAAAATATTTCATGAAGAATTTGGCTTTCCCTGCAAAATTCTTTCATCCTCGAATCTCGAATATCATGGTAGTTTTTCATAAAATTGTAGCGAACAGATATAAACACATAATTATTCATTGCCAGGATAGTTGGGCAACAGCTAAACATTGTAATTATTACCTTCCGTTGGTTGAGCATTGTGTGAACTTTGCATTCTTCTGTTGTGCTGAGCGACGGCTTGGGCTTCGAGACGAGTCAAGGCCATTCCGAACTTGATATCTTCTGGAATACTGACAACCCATGGCTGGCTTATAGCGACTTGCGGTTCCGTTTGAGAGCTCTTTTTGCAGAAGCAAAGAAGCCAGGACATCCTGAAAAACGTGAGCAAATGTTGTGAATTCATCGATAATTGATGAAACTCACATTCTCAATAATATGGATCAGCAAGGAATGTTGTCGAGAGCCGGCTAGTTATCAGAGTAAATCAAGCATACAATGATATGGAAATGAAATGGAATCAAGAATGCTATAAAAACTAATCCGGAGTTTTGGGGAAAAAAGAGTTTTTTCCAAAAGGAAATAGAAGAATGAACCAGGAAATTGAATTTATCATCATATTCTGAAAAGTTGCCTATTTTCAAATGGTGATGTGACAAAGACAACGAATGAGTAATGCTACGAAGAAAATGGTTTCGAAAGAAATCTGTGTCAGTAAATGTAACCGGATAGAAATGCTTTTTAAAATGTCCTTCTGTGAAGTACACCGCCTCATAATTAAAAAGGTTGAGACAGCTGAGAGGCACATGTTGGTGGATTCATCATTTAATTATCTCTTTGGTAGTGTGAATGAAATTGAATGTGTTACTGAACACAATCTTATCCGTATCACAATCTGTGATAGGAGAAGATGTGAACGGCGCCAGAAGGACTTGATATCATTGGAAAAGGTATTTTTCGAAACCTGTGTTCACATTTTTTCAGATCGGAAGCCCACCTCTTGAAGTCGAGTCGTGAACCTTCAAAGTTTGTTTTTTTGCTTGTTAAAGAAACTCTCACAAAAATGAAGACTTACTACCAGTTACTGTACTTCCCCATAGTTGCCCAGCATGAGATGTTTCATGTTCATTGAACCTTAGGTTTATGTTATTTCAGTAAGCAAACAGACTGTTTCGCACATGCGGAAATTTTTGGAGCGCAAACTTCAGAAGCTCNCAGTAAGCAAACAGACTGTTTCGCACATGCGGAAATTTTTGGAGCGCAAACTTCAGAAGCTCATAGCTTGCATCCTGATCGCTGAGTGTAGTTTTTGTACACACACACACACACACACACACACACACACACACACACACACACACACACACACACACACACTCATTCACACACACACATTCACACAAAAACACACCGTCGCCCTCCCCCCACACTTATCTAAACACTTATCCCCACACACACACTAAAAGAGTGACCCTTGGGTGGAGGAGAGAATGTATGCGCGCTCTATCGCAAAACATTTTCTTGGACCAATTACCCAGCCGCTGTTTTGAAGTGACCCCAGAACATTCTAGGTCACTCGATATTTTTTCCCCTCATTCGTTCTCATTTTTTTTGGTTTTGGTGGTTCTCTCTCCCCCCCCCCCTTCCTGGTTTTCGATGACGGGTGTTTTAATTCTTCCACTCAACTTCATTTGGTGATGCAATCTTTTTCTCGCTTGTTCCCTTCTCACTGATGTGTATTTTTAGCAAGCAACAATTTTTCTTCAAATCAAAAAGAAATCCTTTGTTACAGGAAAATGTCGGTAGTCAGTCGTCTAATCACCTACTCCGACGAGCTGGACGTTTCTCCGGATGACGAGATCAACATTGACAACTGTCTCTACATTCTCGTCGTTGTCGGAATTATCTTGTGGATCATGTTCCTCACAATCGCCTTGAAATGTTATGTCGATTTTCGGCTCGAACAGAATGGCGAAGAAACGTTAATCACCTACTTCGACAAGCTGGATGTTCCTTCAGAGGACGAGATCAACATTCCCAATTGGTGTCTCACTCTCATCGGATTCGGACTTCTCCCGTGGAGACTGTTCATCACAATCGCCTCAGAATGCTACGTCAATTTTCGTTTTGAACAGGACGGTGAAGAAACGTTGTGTTCGATAGTTCGAGAGTCCATGGGATCGTTGATCATTACCCCACGGCTTCCAGACGCTGCCACAATGGTGTTCAACCTCTTTCTCATTATTACGTAAGTCCTCTTTGACTATTCTAGATTCCAACATATTATTTTCAGTGCTCTTCTGAACTACCGTGTCTTCGTTCCAGTCCGCTTCAATATGTTTTACCTCATACAAATTCTGATTTTTATCGATATTTTGGGTCTGGTCCCTAACTTGATAAAACCGGTCTTCTATTTCATCATCGGAATGACCACTGTGATCCATTTCAGGCCTTACGGAAATTGGGTCTACGGGGTGTTCACCGAATTTCCACATACACACATCGGAGTATTGCTGATTGTAAACAACATTTGCGGTCTGCTCATCACGTTCGTCAAAATCTGTGTGACCTATTGTGAGTGGATGGGAAGTTTGAAGAAGAATAATTTCGTTTTCAGGTTTCTACAACTTGCCAAACCTTGTTGCCACCGTATACTACAGTATCTTCTTGGCCATTCTGGTCCTTTGTGTGATTGCCTATCGCTATTACTATCAGAAGGAAATGGAGGTCCGTGAGAAGGATGACACCAATAGACTATCCCTATTTATTTTTTGGACCACATTTAAAAACGTTAGTTCAGCCGACCAAAATTTCAATGGCAATGCATTCTCTTTCAGTGCTACGGACAACTGTTCAACGTCTGGTTCTGCTTCGCTGTCACCTTCATCATCTTTCCGATTATGATGATTGACACCACTTGTGGAAAGTACGGCTTCTTCAACACTATTCCTTCGAAGAATGACGAGGCCCACAAGTTGCTCAACCATGTCCTAGTATTCAACTTGTTCGCCAGTATTGGCACCATTCTGGCTTCCAAAATTCACTGGGTAAGAAATGTCAACATGGAGCTTCTCTTTAACTTGTAAAATTTTCAGCCCACACCAAAATATCTTTCCCTTGCTATCATCGCTCGCGTTCTCTTCATCCCGGTGTTCTTCTTCTGCAACTATCGCGTGGAGACTCGTGCCTACCCTGTCCTCTTTGACAACACTGATATGTTCGTTGTTGCTGGAATCCTCATGGCTCTCTCGCATGGCTACCTGAGTGCTTTGGCCATGGGATACACTACAAAGTATGTAATTTCGAATCTAATTCTGCCGCAAATTATCTATTTTTAGTGTCTGCCCATCTCACTACTCGAGGATTGCCGCTCAACTCTCTGTCTGCACTCTTTTGATTGGCCTTTTCGCCGGTGGATTGTGTGTCGTGTTCATTGAAAGTTTGGTGGACGGGTTGGATATCTTCTAGATCTTCGTTACCGGTCTATAACCTATTTTTATCATACGAAGTGCCATAACTAAAATGAAATGAAAAATAAATTATCCCTTGCCCCAAAAACGCTTTCCGAATTGAGTTAAATGATACTTTTCGCCTGAAATCTACCATGCACGATTATATGGTTCATAGTTTCTCGAATGTATCCAGAGCTTTCATTTCTTTGACTTCCCTCTGAACTCTGTAAGCTGCCCCCTCTGGTCAGGGCCTCGGGACTTTCTTCTTGAGTTTCAAAGCCTGTGGCTTCCTTGTCAGGCCCTTTGAGAATACAAAAGGGTGCGCTACCCAAAATGTGTATAATTTTTAGTCGGTTTTTGATTGATTCATTTATTGAAAAACGAACATAAAAAGACAACAGAAGTGGAAAGCAGCCCCCTCACGAGGAGCGCTTAAGAAGTTTAAAAAAGAAGGGAGAAGGTTTAAGTATAAGGAGAATACAAGTGATAAGAAATAAGACGTGGATCTAGTAGCGGGCAATGGATGAATCGAGGAGAAGCTCAAATTGGGACGGGGTAAGAAATTGTGTAACATTAGCAGTAATGGCATTCCAGAGGGGAATGGAGGATGCAAAAAAATAGTTGGTATGGGGATTAAGACAAATTAAGGTCATGGGGCGACGGGCAGAGTTAGACAAACAAAAGTGAGATTCAGGGTGAGGAAGGTAGGAGGAATAATTGACAATCTTGTAGAGAAGCGTTAGTTTTTCGAAAGATTATGTCAAAAAGGCAACGTCTGTGTAATCCAACAGAAAAGTGAATCCCCAAGAAAATTCTGTGTGAGTTTATGTTACCGGATGGAAAAGATTTCTCACATAATTGTCTCTTTGGTAGCGTGAATAAAAGGAATGTGTTACTGAACACCCGAATGAATCAGGATAACATAAACGTAAAATAAGCTTATGGATATTTTTGCTGTTTTTCTTATCTTAGATTTTTGGAGCCAAAATTTAGCAACCCAAGGCTTGCCCCCCTGTTCGCCGAGTGTAATCTTTTTAACACCAACGTGGTCTTCAGAACGTTTTCTTCCAGTGGCACTCATCACACGTTTAGATGCCATGGTCCTTTACACAATCTTCCTGGTGAACAATATCTGCAACTCGAGCATCGAAAAGATTACCGTATTCGATACTGAGAACTGGTGGACAATTTGTCATCCACTAGTGATTTCTGACATCATTCTACGATTTTCAATTACTTGTGTTCCATTTTGGATTCAAAACATAATCTTTTGATTCCTGACCAAGACATATGGCTAGTTTAGCAACACTACATGTAGGCCATTACTCCTTTGTTGTAAAGTTTTAATTTTCGTGAGCCTCACAACAAAACATAGTTTCGGAGTTTCCAAAAAACCTAATCTCAACGTCGAAACTTATGTGGCTATATTGATAAACCTACAATTCACTCCCTGGAGTGGTTTAAAATTTTGAATATTCAGAATATTCAGAAATCTTTTTTCTTCCTGCTACACTCTTCACATTTACGTTCATCTCCTCACACACGCACACATTCGCCCTCCCTCCGTAGAGAAGAGTGACCTTTGCGGCAAGGAGAGAATGTTTGCGCGCTCTATCGCAAAACTTTTTTTTTGACCAATCACCGAGCCGCTGTTTTGGAGTGACCCCAGAACATTCTAGGTCACTCGATATTTTTTCCCCTCATTCGTTCTCATTTTTATTGGTTTTGGTTAGTCTCTCACTCTCTCTCTCTCTTTTTTCTGGTTTTTTGATTGATTTGGTGACGCCAGTTTTTCTCGCTTGTTGCCTTCTCACTGATGTTAACTTTTAACAAGAAACGTTGTGTTTTCAATACTAAAAGAAAGCCTTTGTTACAGGAAAATGTCGGTAGTCAGTCGTCTAATCACCCACTACTTCGGCAAGGTGGACTTTCCTTCAGAGGACTATAGCAACACTCCCAACTGGCTAAGCATTCTCTTCGCATTCGGAATTCTCCTCCCGTGGAGCGTGCTCATCACAATCGCCTCAGAATGCTATGTCAATTTCTGGTTCTTCAAAGATGAAGAAACGTGGTGTTCGCAAAAGTCCATGGGATCGTTGATCATTGCCTCAGAATTTCCAGACGCCGCCGGCAATGTGTTCAACCTCTTCACCATCATTGCGTAAGTCCTCTTTGACTATTCTAAATTCCAACATATTCTCTATTCAGCGTTCCTCTGATCCTAAGTGTCTTCCCGCTATTCCGCTTCAACATCTTCATCCTCATGGTCATTCAGAACCTTGTCGTTGTTTTGGAGCCTGTTCCTGACTTGATGAAACCGTTCCTCTTCTGCACCATCGGTTTGGCCAGTGCGATCTTCAACTTCGAATTTCACGGAAACTCGGTCTACGGAGTGTTCGCCAATTTGCCTCATTCATACATCGGAGCATTGCTGATCGGAAATAACATGTCCGGTCTGCTCATGGCCTTCGTCAAGATTTGTGTGACCTATTGTTAGTGAATGGGAAATTTGAAGAAGTATAATTTCTTTTTCAGATTTCTACAACTTGCCAAAACTTGCTGCCATTGTCTACTACAGTATCTCCGTGGTCATTCTGGTCCTCTGTGCCATTGCCTATCTCTATTACCAGCAGAAGGACGTGAAGAAGGCGAAGAAGGCTTACACCCATAAACCATCCCCATCTAGTCTTTGGACCACATTTAGAAACGTTAGTTCAGCAAACCAAAATTCCAATGGCAATGTATGTTTCAGTGCTACGGACAACTGTTCAACGTCTGGTTCTGCTTCGCTGTCACCCACACCATCTTTCCGGTTATGATGACCGCCACCACTCGTGGAAAGTACGGCTTTCTCAATAACTTCATATCTGAGAATAACGAGATCTACACGTCGCTCACCGGTGTCCTAGTTTTCAACTTGTTCGCCGCTATTGGATTCTTTGTGGCTTCCAAAGTTGACGGGGTAAGAAATGTCAATATGTAGTTTTTTTTTTAACTTGCAACATTTTCAGCCAACCTCAATATATCTTTCCCTTGCTGTCATCGCTCGCGTTCTCTTCATCCCGGTGTTTTTCTTCTGCAACTATCGCGTTGAGACTCGTGCCTACCCTGTCTTCTTTGACAACACCGATGTGTTTGTTGTTGCTGGAATCCTCATGTCTCTCTCGCATGGCTATCTGAGTGCTTTGGCCATGGGATACACTCCAAAGTATGTAATTTCAAATCTATTTCTGATTGTAATTTTCTAATTTTCAGTGTCTCTCCATCTCACTACTCGAGATTCGCCGCTCATCTTTCCATTTGCACTGTTTTGATTGGCCTATTCACCGGTGGATGGTGCGCCGTGATCGTTGAGGGTTTGGTGGACGGGTTGAAGTTTTGCTAAACCTTCGTAACCGGTTTATAATTTATTTTTATCATACGCTGTGTCATAACTAAAGTGAACTACAAAATAAACTATTACTTGCCCCGAAAACGCTCTCCGAATCGAATGAAATTGTACTTCTCGTTCAAAACCTGCCATGTCCTGAATTATGGTACATTGTTTCTAAATCTTTTGCAGTGGGACTTCAAACTTTTTCGAGAGCACTTATGGAGCACTGTGGAAATTCGGTAACCGAAAAGAGTAGAAATGAGTGTAAAAAAAGAAATCAAATTGGTATGAAACACGCAAACGATATTAGCGAACAAATGAGAAGGTAAAGAAGGAGCAATTAATGAGCGGGAGAAAACGCATTGAGATAGTTGTGGAGAACACCGGGAGCGTTTGTTGCCATCTGTCTTCCTTCAAATTGCATAAATGCGTATAATGATAACTGAGAATAAGAAAACGAGCGATTGTGTTCATTTACGATGAAAAACCTAAAGGAGCAAAGAGCAAATTTTTGGAGAGAAGCACATTTTTATTCATCGCGGCCCCCGACAGACGAAGCTAAAAACTGTTTTACATTTGCTTGATTCTGATGAATGTTTTATTTCCAAAATAAGTTCAAAATTTGGTATCAGAAAAAAAGTGGATTCATCTCGCTTTTTAACAGTAGATTTCTATATATTGTGTAGTTCTGCATTTTCGCAAGTCAGGGACGAGTGTCTTTTGATCTGTCCTACTAATCACTATACCTTGTTTTCCTTATATAATCAACCCTCTCATCAGCGGATCACATAATTTTACATATGATGTTTGAATTCAAGGAAAATTATTTAGTCAAATAAGCACATGATACTAGCCAACTTCAGAATTGTCATTCTAATTATCTTTTCCTTTCAAGTTTTAAATCGGAGATCAGAAATAAACAAAAAGTGTTGAGGATATCACAGGAGATAGAAAAATTTGAGAGATGTACAATTAGAGAAGTTGAGGAAAGAGCGGAATGAGAGGAAGGGGATCTGAGGAACAATATGAACTAATGGGAGTTTAATTACTAGCTAAGGCACACACGGAGACTACACATGTGGCAGAAAACAAAATAGCGATAATAATTGAACGGAAGAAAACTGGGTGAGAAGAGTGATGATGATTTGAAGGAGTTCACAAACAGAACAAATAGGAGATACGGGCGCAGCGAGATTCCGAACCAATAAAATTGTTTCTAAGGGCTCTTGGTAGACCCCTTGCAGATGACATCGGTGGTTAGATGTATTCAGTAATTACGCTCCACCTGTCGTAGTGATCTTCCTCCTTCAAAAATGGGAAATTGGTTTTGATCCAGTTAATTTTAATGATCTCCTATATGTGAGCATTCGGATTCTGTGAACTTTCCAGCCAATGTTTGAGTATTCAGATTTTGAGAATGTTCCAGCCAAAACCTTTGACTAGATTTTCATGATATTTGTCATACCTTCGATCACATTGCCACCCATATGCTAACCTAAGTTTACTAAACAACACTCTCTCGACATTTTTGCATCTGGGTCCACCTTCTCCTTGAAACCCTTATAAACAAAACTAGTTTTTATTCTCCTTCATTTATGTGAGTTTCTTTTCTCGATGAATTCCAGTTGCTTAGATACAACAGTTTTGGAATAATTAGGTTCCCAAAACTTCTTCTCACTCATCAAGTTTTGTACTTTCAAAAGTAATTCCAACTTCCTTAAAATAGTTCAAAAGTCATTATTCTGTTTCACAACACTTTTTCCGAGTTTTCATTCTGATTTCGATTGTTGAAATTTTTCTCTTATACTTACTGGAGCATCCGCTTCCTGTTCCTCATTTTTGTCCTGGACAGCTTCTGGTGGGCGTTGAACATCCTGAAAATTAAAACTCTGCTTTTTCCATCGTATTCATGTTGCACACTTTTTTCTTGTGTCAGCTGCTTCAGATGTTATTGATGTTTATCAAAACTCCAACCTCATGGCAAACTCAAAAACTTAATCAAACTTAATCCTTCAACACATTTTCACATCCGGTCACCACCCTCGAATATCCGTATAATTAAAATAGTAGTATTTCTCCTCTTCTATTTTATTTCTGCGAGCCATGATTTCTCATTCAAAACGAGCTCTGGTTAGTTTGAAATTGGAGATTCTGGCGTTTTGATAACTTACCACAAATTTCGTGATTTCTGGTTCCTCGACTCTAACAATCACAATTTTTTTTCTGTGTTAATTTGAAAGATGTACTCCCAAAGTTCAGACACTTCAGTTTGATTCAAACACATTTCTGTTTGGTTCTCATTGATTTTTTTCTAGTAAAAGAAATCAAACTCACCGCCTCCATGTTCTCGTTTGCTGGTGGTGATCCAGCCTGAAAACAGGAACAGTTACAGTAGTTGTCTTATATCTGCCTACTTCTTTGTTTTCAAAGCTCAGTCACGTTTTCCCATATTGAAATTACATGGAGTTTTAGGTTGCTAAAACTCATAAAATCTTCCCAAGTTACAACTGGCTCATTTGTAGCTGGGGATTGTTCTACTTCCTATTCCCTGCCTATAAGTAATAGCACTACAATGGTGTAAACAATCATGTTTGAGCTTTGTAGTTTTTGGAAAGTGAACCCAGACTCTGTGTCATTCCTCTCGATTTGAAAAAATCTCGTTATTTTCTAGAGATATAGATATCTGAAATTGTTGAAAAGGTTTCTCTCTCATCCTCATTGGTTGAAAAATCTATAGATGCTTCTACTTACCGGAACTTGATCGTTCTGTTCTTGACGAGGTTGATGTTGCGGTTCTGGATAGACCTGAAAGGAAACAAGTGTTTCTCATTCCTCGAATTTCGTCATGTTGCTCACTATTCCTAGGCATTTGTGTCATAGGATCTCAGGCAAATATTACTCTTTTTTGACATTTCTCTAGAAGATAGAAGGTGCTATCTCTCTTTTTATCTCACACCATTGATCACTAGAATGGAGTTTGTTTCAACTTAATTTACTCGGTAGACGACAGTTGTCAGTTGTCGAGTAGTACTGCAACACCGTTTGCAGCAACAGCAGACAGAAATGTTGCAGCCCATGATGAAAAACCGAAGGACTCTAAAGTTAGAATTTTATAGTCAATTGAAAATTGAGAGATACGATGATCTAGTATCGTTTTTGTCACTGTTCATTTTTGTTTCCGCCTGTCTGTTCAGCTGCCATTACAGTAACAATCAAACTTACTTTGCTTTTGTTTCAAGAAGCGTAGCAGAGATGACGGAAGATCTCGAGAAAGAGAAGCGAATGAGAAAAATTGCTACTAGGAGCAAACCAGCTGTCGCTTTCTTTCTTTTCCTATGTTGCCTTCTTCGACCGAGCCTGTTTGAGCGTTAATTGCAGGTTGCGATGTTCATCGAGTAAGCGAAGATACAAGAAAATTTTTGAAAGTACAAGTTTGCTACAGAGTAGCAGACTATCTCGAAAATGAATTATCCTTTATGAAAAACCAGATCTTTTGGATATCCGGATATACGCAACAAACTCCTAACCTTGTTAGAATAAGTTTTGCTGACCTCGTAAATTGAGGGTCGGTCCAGCTCGACCTCGATGATAGAGAAACAACTGAAGGCTACAGTATTCCAAACAAAGATGCCGTTTGAGATCAAAAAGTTGAGCTTGATTGTGATGCATTCTCTTACTTCATTCATCTTTATGTATCATGGTGGCTCTATTAATTTTACTCTACTCAGCAAGGTGTTCTCAAGTGATCATTGAGAACTTTCTGTGAATTTGCCCATTGGCATAAGTAAAACATTAACAGCTCCTAGGCCTTTTGAAGCTTAAGACTTTGTGTGAAAGTTTCGAATCTCAAAATGATGAGTGTTTTTGATAATAAGTGCTCATGAAAATGAGCTAACTCTCTATTAAAATTTTCTGATCCAAACGAGTCAAAAATTGTTTCAAAAGACATTTTCCCTCGCAAATGTTTTTCTTATCCCAATTTCAGCCTTTTTTGCATTTCTAGTTTTGATTGTCATCTTCACACTCACCTTGTTTGATTTCCCAGAAGGGTTCGAACGGTTCGAAGAAAAGGAAGGCGGTAAAAAAAATGAAAAGTGTGAGGAAAATTGCTAATACGAGCAAGCCATCTGCCTCTTTGTTTCTCTTCTCCATGGTTTCTCATTTACCGCAACCTGTTCGAGACATAATTGTAGGTTTTGGTGTTTGTGCGGTAAGGATAGCTCTTTTGAATTCTTAAAAGTACAAATCTATCCGAATGCCCATAACAATGTATAGATACCGTACCAAGGAGTCTCGAATGAATTAAAGTAGGATTGGTTGTTCATCAAAAGTAAAGTGTCATCAATGAAGGCGTATTAAGCTCTAGACATCCACACTTTGAACGATATGATGAACATCTGGGAAAATTATATTCAAAGATCTGAAATTATGATTGTTTGAGTGGAGATTGGATGTTTCTGAAGTTTTTCCGTAGTCGAAATTTTTCTGGAATAAAATTTCAGTGTTCTAATCAAACTCTGATACATTTATTCCCTCCAGGACACGTCAAAAATTAGTTGTTCTCAGTGCTCGATGAGCGTTCTCTTAGTTCCCTTCAGCCCCCCATCACATCATTTTTGAATATACGTTTGAGTTTTGGAGGAGATGTTTGGTCGAGGAGACAAATTAACTCACCAAACTTTAAAAACATTTTCTCCCATTATCTGACTTTTAGCTTCTCTTGAGAATTATAGTCGGTCGATTTTCTGAGCAACTGGGGAAGGCTCTCAGAAGAGAAAATGAACAGAATGTATTTTGAAGCATCGGAAAAAATGAGTCAGGAGAGGGCAAAGGAGAAAGATAGATAGGGAAGAACAGATGGCAAACATCCGAGTAATTGCACATTGTTTCTTTGAGGTACATAGCCACTCTCTCGTTTATCCCTTAACTACTCACATACTGTGTGAGTAGTTAAGATTTCGAGTAGATAATCGTTCAAATTTCTGACTTAACTCATGCTTATGCCTCAAAAATGTAATGATCCATGTTTAAAATTTTCTCACAACATAATAAAACGGTGTCATCAACCAATCAGTTAATTTATGACGTCCTCAAAGAGCCGGTTCTACAAGTAAAAATTTTAGTCACATTTTCTGATGATTCTATTCCGTTTGTATCCAATCCCCACATCGATTTGAAAACGGATGTTTGAAATATGGAAGCGGTTGTTCTGCCGAAAAGAGCACATGACATCTGGGACTTCTGGGCACACTTTCCAATTAGCTGTCCTTTAACTTATTTTTTCTGGTATATCAACTCAATGGTGTTTGAAATAGCTGAACAGTTACAGTAGTTGTGAAAAATTACTGAATCCCTTTAATGATATAAAAAGGAAAACAAAAGAAGTTGACAAAAAAGGTGATGATTATTAAAGGTGAAACGAAAAAACTTTTGAGGACAAGCAAAAAAGTAGGGCAATTTGATGTAAGGTATGACAATTCTCACAGAGGCAAAAATATGGGAAGTGGAGGAAAGTGAAAAATGGAGGAAAAAGGACAACTGAAAAATAGGACTTGAAGCTTTGGAAAAAATATGAGTTTGGTTCTGATAACAATTCGATATATCTTTACGGAAACGAAGGGAAGATGCTCGGAGCATCATATTTATGGACATCTGACCAGGATGTGTTTATAATGAAGAGAGAGAGAGACATAATTTGAATAGCAAAACACAAACACACAGAAATAACACTCATCATTTTCTGAATCAAAACTTCGTTTGCGGAAAGATGTTTCCGACTTTCAAGTTCGGCTTCTCTCCAGTATAAACGAATCCTGGTCCGAGGTCAATAGTGACGATGCTCCGAGCATCTTCGTCCACCTCTACTTCCGGTTGATCTGCCTGAAATTCAAATTTGAATGACTTTGATGATTATATTTTTGCATTTTTCAAGTTTAGCAATTTCTTTCTAGCTGAACACTCGAGACCGATTTCGGTTTTTGCGGCATCTTCCTAGCCTAAAAAGTATCGTACAACTCACGATTTGCTGGGCCGGCTCGGGGTTCTCAACTTGGCTCGGAGCTTCCTGAAAATATAGCAGCTTCTATGCAAGTTTTGATTCGGATTCATTCAATCGTCTTTTTGTGTATAGTGTATCAACTATTACTCTAGGTCACAGAACTCGATTTTGTGTTTGTTCCAACTTACTGGAGCAACTGGAGGAGGACCTGGATGAACTGCTGGTTGATGAGCTGCAGCTGGTAGTGGTGGACTCTGAAATCAATCGATTCCCATTTCATGAACTTTAAGAGGAATTCATCAGGTGGTTGCTTGAGCCTAACAACATATGCCTAATTATGCAGTTTTCAAAACAACATTTTGCTCTGCGTTTCTACATCCCATACTTGCAAAATTACGGGCCGGCCCGGCCCGGCCCGCGGGCCGGCCCGCTGAGATTTTGGGCGGGCCGGGGGGTATTACGGAAGCTGATTTTTTTCCCGATTTTTCGGAAAAAAGTTTTTGAAAAGTAACTTTTCTGGAACCAAATTGTTCTTTTTGTACTTTTTGATTTGAAAAAAAAAGATTCTCAAAAAAATAGCATACATTTTTTCGTTCTCTTTCATGAAAAAAAATAAAAAATTTGAAAAAAAATTTTTCAGCTGAGTGAGGCGGGCCGGCCGGGCCGGGCCAGGCCGGGAAAATCCTCCTACCGGCCCGGCCCGGCCCGGCCCGGCCCGGCCCGTTGCAAGTATGCTACATCCGGACCCCCTCCCCCCACGAAAACTACAACATAATAACCTACCTCCTCCCACCTTAATATGAGTATAAATAGAACAAGTTATATTATAATTTGCACTCCTATTTTGTTTTCGAAACTTTCACTTTTGGTTTGGTCAAAAATGATCACTCATCTCCGAACAGAGGTTCCTAAACGTCAATGGCATTCAACTCACCGCGTTGACCTGATTCTCGTGATAAAGTCCACAGAGATTGCCCATTTTTCGTAGAGTGCTTCTGAAACTATGTATTTTGTGTATGATATCGATAACATCGAAACGCCAACAGTAGAAAATCCATTCACCAGTTTGCTTGACATTGTTTTTGTTTAGACTTACATGGCACGTCTCGTCATCTAAATGAGAGTAACAAATACATTCGTGTATTCGTTTATTCGTGACGATTTGAAAGAAAAATAGATGAAGGGGGCTATATGATAAAACCATAAGTCTCTATGGAATGAGATGTTCCTAATAATAACTCATTTTGTATGTGAAAAACATGGACGACCTTTCAATTCTGAATCTAGCCAAGATACTATTTTGTTGCGGTTTTGTGTGTCTGTTAGTTTAGATACGTACTTCCTATGAAACCGTGGAGAAACGAGAAAATTGCTGTAAGCTAATCAATAATTAGCTATAAGCACGGTAATCCTATGTTAGCTCAATATATCTGTGCATCTGTCAGTCCTTTTCTATTTTCGTCGCAACTGCTAATTATGGCTTTTGAACGTCCCTTGGAAACAATAAAAGAGGCCTAACAGTCGGAAAAGATTCTCTTCGAAATAGGAAGGAAAGTGAGAAGAGTTGAGTCTAGCAAGCAACTTCGCTGCTTTTGCTCCTTCTTTTTCTCTGGGTTAGCTTGTTAATCGGATTATGTTTGATGTCATAATTATAGGAGTTGGTGTGGAGTGAAATGAAGATATCGGGATTCTTGAAAATACAAATTTTGTCAAAACGGAGAATGATGTATTGATACTGAAATGTTTTATAGGAAAAATTCGCTTCAAATTGGCAGACTGTCATCATCAAATTCGAAATCGTCCGGTATGACTGTTTTTCACGCACATAGTCTCTGAACTTTTGATCACATTGAAAACTTTTTGAACTACAAACTAAATTTTGTACAGATTTAAAGTTTTCAGAAATCCAAATTCTTCTATTAGGGTGTTCGGAAAGTTCCGGTCATTTTTGATAGGCTGTTTTCAAACTTCGTTTTCTCAAACGGGGTGAAGGCTTGGCAGCTGCCGTTATATTAGTATATTGGTGGAGTCTAATAGTGTCAGCACCATAACTGAAATCATTTTCCTCTTCTCGGGCAGTGAGATACGCCCAACGTTTTGGTCCCCAAAATTTCACATTTTTGGAATGTCATTTTCTTTTGTTTCTATCTGACCGGAAAATTACTGATATTGATCGTCGATAACTGGAGGTTCACAAGAAAGATACACCCTCTCGAACTACCATCATGGCCTGGTTTCATCAATTTGAAAAAGTAGAATTTACGATGGAGGAACATTTACGTTCAGGAAAGCCAATGAGCTTAGATTTGGATGCATTGAAAATCGAGGTTGAAAGGGACCCATTTTAAACTGTGCGGAATTTATCAAGGACACTTCGTGCAAGCCTTTCGTCAATGATCATGGGTTGGGAGCTCTTGGCGAAGTCAAAAAACTAGGAAGAAATCTTGCACACAATTTGACTCAACACAACTTGGACACACGTGTGGGCACTGCTTGAATCTTCTCACTTTGCATTGCACACATGGATGCTTGGATCGAATCATTACTGGTGAAAAGACATGAGTTATGTGTGATGACAGTGAGCGACAAACCGATTTAATTGATAAACCCGCACAGCCAGCTGACGTCCCGAAACATGAAACTCATGATAAAAAGTGACGGTTTTGATATTGTGATCTGTCCGAGGAGTGGAATGTTGGGAGCTGTTAGATGTTGGTGTTGCTAACACGACCAATGTCTATTCTCGCCAGTTGAGAAAATTCAGACTTCCCGTGGAACTCCATTGGGGAGAAATCAGGAAAGTTTGATTTCAACATAACACTGCGGGACCTTATGCGGAAAGGAAGACCGAGTCCGAGCTTACCCACTGTATAGCCCCAACCTTGCAGGTTGGGCAATACATTGGGTAAGGCAGAATAGTCCAGCCACATCCAGCAAGTTCGGCCTTGGTTTCCCTTTCCGCATGATGTCGCGCAGTGTTATGTTGAAATGAAATTTCCTGATTTCTCCCCCAATGGGGTTCTACGGGAAGTCTGAGTCTTCTCAATTGGCGAGAGTAGACATCGGCCGTAATAGCAACTCCATCATCTAGCAGCTTCCAATACTCCACTCCTCGGGCAGATCACAATATCAAAGCCGGCACTTTTTATCATGAATTTCATGTTTCGGAACATCAGCTGGCTGTGCGGGTTTATCAATCCACTCGGTTTGTCGCTCACTGTTATCACACATAACCCATGTTTCTTCCCTAGTTATGATTTGATCGAAGCATTCATGTGTACCTATTCAAGACTCCAAAAGACTTTCAAGAGTTCTCTTGCGAAATCAAAATTTTCAAAATTTTTTTGAGAATAAAAACGTGGAAAATGACAGATGAAACAATTTTAGAAACCAAACAAGAAGCACGCAGAATATCAAAAGGATGGAACAGCCTCGATCGGTTGATTGAACTTGATTAGAAACTCTTTCTCCGTCATGCTCCACACTCCCATGAAGATCAATTCCTCTGTCAGCATAACAGATGCCACACGGCCATCCGATTCTCGAACCATATACCAACGGCTTTTGAATGCACCAAAGCGCATATTATACGAAAAATATTCACCTTCACTGAATCTGAAAAAAAAACACGAATTTTAACAAGAAGACTACTCGATTCCTCAAACTTTTGCCATAATCTGTTCGAGTGTAAAATCGACCGTACAGATACAGATTCCCTGATAAAAGTTGTCGCAATGTTCACATGACTCATTATCTCGTTATTATCTCGCAACTCACCTTGCGATGTATGAATACACTACCTCCGTGTTTACTCCCTTGATTTCAACCGAGTCTTGAATCATCTGGACGTTGAAAAGACCTTTAATTCTGATGACCTCCAGATTTTCAAAGTGTTCCCCCGATTTCCAAGTTGTCAAAAATTGAATGGCATCCGTTGAAGTGATTTTTATGGAAAACCTGGCCAGTCCTTCTAGAAAAGCATGCCGTCCATTGAAAAATTTCAAGATATCCGTCGCCAACGGATATACTCCCTTCACATGAACAGTATCTAAATCATAGATTCTAGAGTTTTCTCTCAGTCTTATTTCATCATTTTCATATTTAGTCCACGAAAAACACTCCAGATAAGTGAATCCATCCAAAATCTCGTCAACTTTCGTTGACTCGAATACATCGCCCTGGATGTCCAACATCTGAATGTTTCGAATTATGGGCACAGAAGTAGCGGTTGAAAAACAGCTCTTCAACCCCAACTTGATGTGATGTCCCAGTAGATCGTACAAATGTTCATGAATCACTCCGAGACGTAGTTCCTCGTCGTCAGAACTTTCAGGTCTGTACTTTACCAGAAGGCCATCGCGGCGGCTGGAAAATTAGAAGAATATGAGAAAGAAATCAAGCAAAACTTACACAACATTGAATGATATTCCCAGCTCATTCATTGGGATCTCTTCAATAAATTTGTTCGAGTGAGATCTATTGTCGATAAGAAGCATTAGACATTGAGGTTTCCCAGGGATGGTTTCCACATAGATTATGGTATATGTACCCTGAGTCCAATAGTTTACTTGCTCGACTTTTTCCAATTGATGCTTTTGAATTTGTTTGATGAAGTTCTTGGTGTTTTTAGAGCATATGGAGAGGAAGAAGAGACTGTTGAAAGAGAGATGATCGAGAATCCCCTTCTGTATCAGGTATGGGAAGCTGGACAGTTTCATGGTTGGCTGAAAATCAGAGGAAATGGTTGGAAGAGTAACGGAAAATGAACAAGTCGATAAAATTCACTGGACTATGGAGTATAGGAATCCAAGGCTATGCTCATATTTGTTCTATGTTAAGGCCTCCATCTGACGTCTGGTGGCATTGACCTCGTATGAACTCTGTGTGTGTGAACAGGTACCCCCATCTCATTTCATTGATGTACCAGTACTAGGCGAGACTGGTCCTCTCTGCCAAGTCATTTTCTATCCATATTCCTCCCTGTCTATAGTTGATGCACTCCTTCTGAATGACCCTCTTCTTTAATTTGCCCTCTCCAACTTCGTGCCTGATACAAAAAGAGATTCTCGATCATCTCTCCATCAACCAGCCATTTTTCTTCGCCCTGTGCTCCGAAAACACCAAAAACTCCGGCTCTTTATGACTCATATCTTTACGGTCCCATGAGAACTTTACAGTAAAAAATCGGGTTCCTAGACTTCAATCGTACTCAACTCACCACGTTGACCTGATTCCCGTGACAATTTCCGCATTGGTTTCCTATCTAACGAATGGTAGACTGCTTCTGAAACAATGTATTTTGTGGATGATATCGATGATATCGAACGCCAAAAGTAAAAAGTCAATCCATTAGTTTGGTTGCCAATTTTTTTAGTGTTCAGACTTACATGGCACAACGTTTCGTCATCTAAATAAATATATGATAAAACCATAAGTCTCTATGGAATGAGGCATTCTTAAGGATAACTCTTCTTGTATATAAAAAACATGGACGACATTTCGATACTGGATCTCGCCAAGGTATGCCGTCGTGGTTCTCTGTGTCTGTCAGTCTAGATTCGTTTTTTCTAGGGAACCGTGGAGAAACGAAAAGACTACGAAAAAATTACTACAAGCTAATCAATAATTAGCTATGAGAGAAGTAACCCTATATTTGTTCAATCCATTTGTGCATCTGTCAGTCCTTTTCTATTTTCGTCGCAACTGCTAATTATGGCTTTTGAGCTTACCTTCGACACAACAAAAAAAGCCGCACAGTCGGAAAAGATTCGTTTCGAAATAAGAAAAAAAGTGGGAAGAGTTGAGTCTTGCGTGCAAGTTTGCTGCTTTTGCTCCTTCTTTTTCTCTGGGTTAGCTTGTTAATCGGATTATGTTTGATGTCGTAATTATAGGTGTTGTTGTCGAGTGAAATGAGAATATCGGGATTTTTCAAAGTGCCAATCCTGTCGAAACAAAGCATGATGTATTGATACTGAAATATTTTTGAAGGAATTTTTGCTTCAGATTGGCAGACTGTCACCAAATTTGGAATCGGGCGGTGAAACTGTTTTTCATATGTACATGCAATCTCTGAGTTTTTTGTCACCTTGAAGTTTTGAATGCTTTTTGAATTACGATCTCAATTTCGTACAGATTCAGAGTTTTCAGACACTCCTTCACACAACTTGTGAAATTCCGCAGTACCGTATAGCAAGATTGTATTGTGGGTTTTCACAACTCTCAACACTTCAAACATGAGATTATCCTAGCGACTTTCTTAACTTTCCGCTTTCTATCGAATCATGAGCACAGTTCTTTTTGATCTTCCGGTCTATGCAGAACCAATGTTCTGTTTTCTCGAAATAGAAAGGATGACTCAAAATCTCATCCATCACCTCCTATACGAGAAAGCGTAAGGCGTCATCAATCAGAAAGACGCCTCCGACCCGTGCCACCTTTTGAATTTGGTTTTCATTCAAATGAGTCATTTTCCAATTTAAAAGGGTCCTCCTCCAGATGGACTCTATCATCAATCACACTTGTCAACTATTGGAAAGTAGGTGGAGTCACTTTCTTCTCGGATATCTCTCAAATCCGGAATAAACCACGCCCCCCCCAAAAAGACTATGAATAGAGGGTGCTCCCAGCATTCAGTTCAATCATAAATCGATACCCTAGAAAATGAAAATTTTCTCCGTCCTCCCTCTTCTCCTCCTCTTTGCTGGCGGTGCCGCGGACACTATCTTCCGTGCCAACGGAACACTCACCTGCCACTATCATTGGCCGACCTGGTGCTACACGATCCAGTACTGGGAGAAGGACGTCAGTGTCATGTGAGTTTTTAGTTTTAGCTAATAAGTAATAGGGACATTGAGGCAAATCATATAGACTCACATCTTTTTTTACAGTTTTAATATGGATGACCTCATCGTGGAGGAAGGTACCATCTGTCGGCAGTCGGACACGATCGACTTCTTTGTCGAAGGAACTCAAGACTGGGATGGTATCAATGACGTGAGTGTTTCTTTGGTTATCGGTCATAAAGTTGGAGATGAATTTGAGTTCGTTGAATAGTTCTAATATGAACTTTTTTTCAGCACTTCTTCGAAACCCAGCTCGAGATCACACACAACTGTACCTGGGATGGAGACCTTCGCCGTGCAGTGCGCAAGATGGACTACACACGCACCACAGAGAAGTGAGTGTATTTTTTCCAAAGCTAGATTCATGGTTGTCATAATTTCAGAGAATCCTTAATCATCTTCAACCAGGACATCACCCACAAGGGCCACGTTGTCTACGAGTACTTCAAAGCCCATTGATCCCGCTGATGCCCTCATATGATTCACTCGACGTCTCCATTAAACTTCATTCTTTTTATCAGTCCTATTCAACCAAAAGTCCACCCCAATTAAGAAAAACTGTCCTCTCACCCTCGAACTTATTACTCATTCCAATCCATCTACCCTGATCATTCCATTCTCACTCTTGCCTCTCTTGACCAAGCCCCTCTGTTGTTGCCATGTCTGAAAGGGTTGAAATTTGAACTTCTAATGAAAGTGTTGTGTTGAATCAGTGTCTCGTCAAATCGGAATAGAAGAATTTTACTTTCTGATCGTCCAGTGGATGACCGAGAATGTTCAAAAACCAGGGAAAGGGAGGAATGGGAATTCTGCGACTGCACATTTTTCAGATGATCACTGGAAGAATGAGGAAGACTTTTGAAGCTGAACGCAATGGAGTGACAAAATCCTACAGCGTCAACAAGCTGTCGGAGGCAGTTCTAATCCTGACTCTTCACGGTTCAAACTCTAATCCGTATTCATTTTATTCATCGATTCCGGATAATTTCATCGTCCATTCGTTCTGTCATGTCATCCATTCAGATGGATTTCGGATGAATACAAAAAATGTCATGAGATCCGATTTCGGGGAGTTTTTTCGATAGTTGTCTCGAATCCTCTTCCAAGTTTCAAGTTTGTCGAAGGCACTTGTAATTGAACTTTGAATCATGATCATCCCAAAAAATCATTGAACACTTTTGCAAAGAATATAAATGTCTGTTATCAAACGTCAATTTGCATTGTAGATGCAAATTGTCGCTTGTTGTTTTCATGTGGTATTCAAATTAAGCAGTATAAAAGGGAGCTTCTGATCACCATGTTTTCATACTCTCTGAACGTGTCGACCACTCCTCCCAGGAACCTGATGTCGACCGTCTTCTCCGTTGTCTTCTTCTTCGCCGCCTTCCGCATGATTGATGCGGATGTTCTGTCTTGGCTCCACCCGCCACACGAGCTCATGAACGCCAAAGACACAACCATAGTGTTCAATGTTTCATTCTATTGTAATATGGGATGGATAAGAGATTATTGTGTTTGGGTTCGATACCTAGAAGATGATTCTCTGTTAGTTTTGGCATTCAACTTTTTCTCCAAAACTCGGTTTTTCAGATCCGACGATGTGGTCATGACACTCCCTCGCGCTTGCACTCAAAAAAGGTACCTTTCCCATACTGTAGAAGTCACTTTCACCGGCGGAGATGGATTACATGACGTGAGTGGTCACACTTCTTTTTCGAATCATTCACTCACGAAGAGCCAACTTTCCTTTTGAATTTATTCGAATTAGATATCAATATTTCTTCAGAACAATTACGAGCCGATGTTGCAAATTGTGCATAACTGTACAACAGACTACGCCGTACTGATCAAAAGACATTACACCGAGAGAGTTCCAATTGGAATGAAGAGAAAGTAAGATTTTATTGGATGACTTTCTTCTTCAGAAGATGCATGAACCAAACCAAAAATGTAGATGCAAGTTTTCCAGGGTTGGCCAAAATCAGTGAACAATTATTTTTTTGTCATCTTTCAAAGTATCTCATAGATTTCCATGTGCCCTGTGTTATAACTCAAATTTAAAAACTAAATTCTCAATTTCCAGTTTGACCTACCAATCAGTCTCCATGGACCTCGGTGACAGAGGAGACTACTTTGATTTCTGGGAACGAAAAGACTCAACTATGCCATTCTACATATATGCGTGGAGCGTCGATGTACCCAGCCCGTTCACGCAACAAGAAATTGATCAGTACTGGACGGCTTCGGATTCTAAGTACCCCACCAATTCTTCTTCGATTTTGCGTGCTCCTTTCTTTTGACTTTCCGAGTTCGACTCATTTTTCGAAAATTCTGAACTTGGTACAAAACGCCGTGCCCAAGTGGAGAAGTGCATTTCTGTATTAAACTATTTTCTTTCTAGAAAAAATGAATTGCTGATTTTAGTTTCTGGGTATTTGGTTCTCGTTAAATAAAAAAGTTGTTATTTGCAGTTGTTCTCGTTATATCAGTCCATATCTAGTATCTGGGTCTATGATTTGCCGCCGACGGTGGGCTGGTTCAGCAGATCAACAGCAGAATCAAAGATGGTTGTTTGATGTTCTAAATTCCATCGGAAATTTCAAAAGAACAGACCTCAAACTATGTCCAACACTGCTGGACATTGTAGCTCTAATGGCGTTAAAGTTCAGAAGTCTTCCTCATTCTCCCAGTGATCATCTGAGAAATATGCAGTCTGGAGAATTCCCATTCCTTCTTTTTCATTGTATTTGAATATTTTTGGTCATCCGGTGGACGATCAGAAACTAATTTTTTATACCGGCTCGACAAGAAATTGATTCAACACAACACTTTCATTAGAAGTTCAAATTTCAACCCTTTCAGACATGACAACAACAGAGGGGCTTGGTCAAGAGAGGCAAGAGTGAGAATGGAATGATCAGGGTAGATGGATTGGAATGAGTAAGAAGATCGAGGGTGAGAGGACAGTTTTTCTTAATTGGGGTGGACTTTCGATTGAATGGGACTGACAAAGAGAATGAAGTTGAATGGAGACGTCGAGTGAATCATATGAGGGCATCAGTGGGATCAATGGGCTTTAAAGTACTCGTAGACAACGTGGCCCTTGTGGGTGATGTCCTGGTTGAAGATGATTAAGGATTCTCTGTAATTATGACAATCATGAACCTAGTTTGAGAGATAGAAACTCACTTCTCTGTGGTGCGGGTGTAGTCCATCTTGCGAACTGCTCGGCGGAGATCTCCATCCCAGGTACAGTTGTGTGTGATCTCGAGCTGGGTTTCGAAGAAATGCTGAAAAAAGTGCATATTAGAACTACATATTCAACGAACTCAAATTCATCTCCAACTTTATGACCGATAACCAAAAAAACACTCACGTCGTTGATTCCATCCCAGTCTTGAGTTCCCTCGACAAAGAAGTCGATCGTGTCCGACTGCCGACAGATGGTACCTTCCTCCACAATGAGGTCATCCATATTAAAACTGTAAAAAAATACATGAGTCTATATGATTCGCCCTCTATGTCCCTATTCCTCCCTAGCTGAAACTAAAAACTCACATGACACTGACGTCCTTCTCCCAGTATTGGATGGTGTAGCACCAGGTCGGCCAATGATAGTGGCAGGTGAGTGTTCCATTGGCACGGAAGATAGTGTCCGCGGAACCGACAGCAAAGAGAAGGAGAAGAGGGAGGAGAGAGAAAATTTTCATTTTCTTGGGTATCGATATATAGAAAAACTGATTGCTGGGAGCACCCTCTATTAATAGTCTTCTTAATGGGCGTGGTTCATCCCGACTTCGAGAAAATCCGAGAAGAAAGTGACTCCACCCACCTTCCTTTCGTTGACAGGTGTGATTGATGCTGGAGTCCATCTGGAGGAGGACCCTTTTAAATTGGAAAAGGACTCATTTGAATAGAAACTCAATTCAAAAAGGTGGCACGGATAGGAGGCGTCTTTCTGATTAATGAAGCCCCACGCTTTTTCGTATAGTAGGTGATGGATGAGATTTTGAGTCATCCTTTCTATTTCGAGAAAGCATAACCTTGGTTCTTCATAGACCGGAAGATCAACATAGAACTTTGCTCATGATTCGATTTACTTGAAAAAACGGATTAATGGAATGTCAAATTTACAAACACACAAGAAAATAAGAGCATAAATTTATGACAAGAGCACAAGCAGAATTAAGGAAAAAATAACAAAAAGAGTCAAGTTGAATTAGAAGTGGAAGAAGACATTGATTGTTTTGTGGCCAATCATACCATCCATTTCGAACCAATCGTCCGTGTATTCCGATTCTCCCTGTGGCACGTTTCGCCAGGTGACAGTGAACTTTTCTGCCTGAGCTGTTTCTTCGCTCATGTCGGATGGCATGCATTTGATGTGATTGTGGAAGTGGTTCATAGGAGCAATGATCCCTCTCGGGTGATCCGAACAGATTTTGCCGTTCTCCGGGAATTTCAGTCGGAACGCAATGAATTGGTCCGACCTGTTCGTCATGACGAACAGGATGCGCTGCCGACGATTGAAAGGCGCATTAAATGCGGGCCTCATCGGCACTATCTTCAGATCCTTGAGGCTTTCGACCACTGGCACGACGTTCATGTTGGAGGAATGAGGCCCCTGAGGTTGTGACTCCTGGTCTCTTGTCACAACCGGGACCTGACGTGGCTCCTCCTTTGGAATGACTTCGAGTCCACTTCCCGAATCGCCGTTGTTAGGAGTGTCCGATGGAGTCTGAAGAATCGCCGGGTTCGGTGGAGCCTGGCGTGGTGATGCCTGATGTTGCGGGGCTCTTGCTGGTGCAGCGTTATCAGAACTGATGGATGGACGTCCCGCAGCACGACTGCCCATTCCAGAGACTTGCGAAGCGCGCTGAGATGTCACACCAGTCTGCATACCATTCACTGGATAGGGAGGCTGTTGACGGGATGGGGGACCAATGAAGATGCCAGACTGCGACAAGAGCGCTGAAATAGTTTAAACGTTTTCAAATCTTCCGAAGTGAGTGTTGTTCTCCTGAATACTAACCATTTGAGACAGATGGTCTTGGTGGCGATCGAGAGTTTCCGAAAAGTGGTCGATGGTGGACCGACGAACTGGAACCTCTTGCCGAGCCCACGAGAGAAGCGGGACGGAGAGCGGAACGGCTTCTCCCATCTGAAAAGAACTCAAATCCTTTTCTATTTTTTTCTGTGTGATTTCCCCAAAAGTTGTTTTTTCTGAAGACTGTCACCCTTTTGAGTATCAAACCATGGAGTGGGTGTACTTACCAGTGGACACACTGCGACGATCTTGTTGGGTCATGGAGCCTCCAGAATTCGCCATCCGAGTTCCAGCTGCCGCGAAGTTGGTTGGTGGCGGCGTTGGAGTGCGTGCAGAGGTTCTTGAATTTCCTGGCTGCCCTCTCGTCAGCGAACTGTGTGATGGATAGGTGAGCCGAGAAGAGCGAAGTCCTTGGTTCAGAATCGATGACGGATTTCCCAAGCCTGCTCCATTGGTGGCGCCTGGAAACAGTGAAAAAATAATTCTTAAGTTTTGGAGAAAAGAATGAGCTACAATAGCGATGGTGTTCAACATTCCATGATATTTCGAATTCGGAGGATTTCCCAGCTGGACGCTTACCAGTTGGCACACCGCGAACAGCTTGCGATGAGCTTGACGATGCAGCTCTTCTTGCAGAAGACCCAGCCTTCCCTTTCTTCGGCGGCGGTGATCTGGAAGCAGATGAGCTGGATCCCGAATCTTCAGACGAAGATCTTCTCGAAGGACGTTCACGACTTGGACTCCAATCTGGATCGTTCCGCTGGTTGGAAACCAATCCAATTGAATCGGTTCCGTCGGTTGGCGCTGGAAAATAGGGGTATTTTTCACAAAGTTAGGTTTACTAAGGGTGTTAGTTGGGTGTTATTTCGATTGAAAATTGGTCTCTGGCCGCCGAAAGCAAAAATTTCACCCTCCGAAAGATGGAATATTCCGGAAAATTAACTCACAATTTCCGCGATTCGTGTGCTTGTTAGCCTTCGCACATTTCCGTTGGGGTCTACGGGACATGGTTCGGAATTCGTCAGTTGAGGATTGGTCTGAAAGTTTAAAACTTAAGAAAAGAACAACGAAAAAGAGTTATCCGAATGCAGTAATTTTCCGAAAAATAAATGAAGAGAGGAGGAGGCAGAAGGCGGACAGACAAGGGGTGGTATATTCAAAAAGGCGAATAGTAATTAGAAAGTTTTTTCATGTTCCGTTTTTGGGAAAAAAATACAGAGGAGAATAAGAAGTGAAATGGCTTATGTTCGACTGGAAAATGGCTGGGAGATTTCAGGATTCTGATGAATGCATTTGAAGCAGAAGAGATAGTAACGGCATGAGAGCTACTGACGGACAGAAAAAAAAAACGGAAAGAAAGGGGAACACAAGAAAAAAGAGGGCGCCGCTGGTGTCTGAGCGATGTTATGAGAGTAAACAATCATTTACATACATAAATCGTTTGAATGATGGTGTAGGGACACAGGAGGACCAGCAACATCACTTGTGGGAAGGCGTCATGGACAGTGTGTCTCGTCCCCTTGTTTCTCTTCCATAGTCAGTGACGAAAGAGTGGGACTACATGTGTCGAAGATTGCGAGACGGAGAGTGTTCTCGGGGATCTCTAAAGTAATGCGTACTCGGTGAGTCATTCCTCGACGGACAGTCAATCGAACGGACAGATGTTGGCAATAATCATAACAAATCTATTGACTTCAAACGCGCTCCATCGAAGTCCCACTGCGAGGAAATTTAAATCATCATCCGTGTGATAATCTAGACAAGTTGTGCTACTCTATTTTGGCTCGCATCTTTATTGGCCTGAGGTCATCGGGCAGATGTAAGATTGTTAATTTCACGGCGAAAAACTTTGCTCCACAAAAAACATAGTGTTG
The DNA here is from genome assembly GCA_900536305.3 of Caenorhabditis sp. 40 LS-2015. Lineage (NCBI taxonomy): Eukaryota > Metazoa > Nematoda > Chromadorea > Rhabditida > Rhabditidae > Caenorhabditis > Caenorhabditis tribulationis. The sequence continues at coordinate 61,920 of LR546480.1, read as the reverse complement.
ACCCCATGCTTGTTTTTTGAAAATCAAAAATCTGAATACAAGACGGCCACTGTGAACATCCAATTTATGATGACATTGATCAATTAACACTTGGTGAGTAATACATGTAAGTGAGGTAGAAAATGAGATCAGTGATGACTCTTTAATCGAGGAAAACTTTCGAAGCGGATAAACAGAAACACTTTTTGCAGCAAATTGTTTATTACGAGCTGGTAACAAGAACAAAGTTATACAAGACAAAAAATGAAAAGGTTCAACTCAGCATTCATTCTCTCGCGGTACGCTTCGGTCTCATGGCGTCGGCAAGAGCTTCATTTTCTGGAGCTGCACGTTTTATTCCTCTCTTTGGTTTTGGTCCTTCTGGAGTGGATGGAATCGATGGTTCGGATGTCTCCATTGGTTCGGCTTCCTCGACAATCACACCTCGATTTGGACCGGTCACTTCCCAAACCATTTCAATTGTAGCTCTACATTCTGGATCCTCAGATAGCAATGGACGGATGGAGTCAATCTCTTCCTGATTGATCGTGGTCCATGGGTCCTCCAACTGTCCTCGAGTCCATTTCAAGTACGCCGGGTCCATCCTCTCCGCTCTCTTCCATGGACAACGTCCTGCCAGCAATTCAAACAAAGTGATCCCAGCTGCCCACGCATCGGCCGCGAATCCATCGATTAGCATTTTTTGGAGAACTTCAGGAGCTGCGTAGTTCGCAGTGTATCCTGGTGCGACAGCTTTAGTCGAGTCGTTCTGACGTCGCGAAAGGTTGAAGTCGGCAAGTTTCAGCTGATACTTTTCGTCCATTAGCATGTTGTCCGGCTTGACGTCTCCATGAACAATGTGGAGGTCATGCATGAACTTCAGTGCAGAAACAAGCTGGCAAAAGTATCTCGCAGCTACATGAGAAGCGAATCCGTTCGAAGGGATGTACCGCGTCAGTGTGCCATGGGGAGCCAGTTCGAGGAACAGACTGATGAATCTTTGCCCGTTGCTCTCATCACATGCCGATCCCAAGAAATCGAGAATGTAGCAAGGTGTTGGGGATTGCGAAGCGGCCAGAGTGAGCTCCTTGTGCAAAGTCTCCTCGTTCTCCAATTTTTTTGATACACCATCAGATGTGATGTCGACCACTTTGACGGCATATTTGAACTTGTGGTTCACACGCGACGACACTTGGTACACCTTCCCGAATAGACCTTTGTCCAAGAATTCTGGATTGCGGTAGTCTTTGAGGTCATACTTGGCAGCGATCGAAAGCATTTGGGATCTGCAAAAAACATATTGGTGACAATAACGCACTAAATGTATTTGACATAAAATGGAAAAATTTGACAGACAGTATCAGGAAAACTGGAGAAGGATAGAGATGAAAAATCAAAAAGAATGTTTAAAATAAAAAAACTAATGGAAACCAATGTAAGTAATGTTTCCTTTTATATCAAACTAACATCAAAGCTGAAAAATACGAAAAACGAGTTGTAAAACAAAGCAACACGCGATGAGTATATGACCTGACTCGTTTGAATTGTTCTTCCACCGGAATCCTAGGCCAGCCATGTACCATGGCGGCGAGAAAGATATAGACGGAGATAAGAATGGTGCGATAGGAAGAGGACTCTCTACAAGAAAAAACAAACCAACGTTTCCTACTATCTATTGCAATGAGAGGGAGTGTTGTGTCGTTTGGAAAATGATGATGTATGTACACCAGTCGACCCAACATCTGCGTTCGCGGCGAGACCCCACAGACTGTGTGATGGCCTCTCTTGTTCTTTCTACTAGTGAGCGTGAGGGGTGTGCGAAGATGATGACACAACTAAGAGAGTACTTTGGGATGACTAGAGTCTTGCGTCGATTTTATGAGTCATTCTTCGAAAGTCTGTCGATTAAATTGATCACGACTACTAATCGAGTGTAGAGAATCCCAATGGATTGGAGACTATGAAAATGGTTTGAAACAAATCATAGTGTGACTCCAAAAAGCTAATGACTGAGAAAACACATTGAAATCTTCTGATAAATTGGAGTGAATGATGTTCGATACGCGCTTCGAATATCTGAAAACTTTCTGAAATGAACTGAAGATTCATTAAGCACTGATTTAACACATTAAATTTATTAGAAGAAGTTCAATTTTTACCTCTTTTAAAAAATAGTCAAAAAATTGCCTCAAAACGAAAACAAAAGAGAAATGACGCGAGGAGAATAAAAATTGACAGGGAAGTATAGGATCACAGAGAAGTAAAAAGTAATGCATTTTTAAGGAAAACTCAACGAAAAGAAGAGGGGGGATGGAGAGGGTATATCACAAGATCATCATTGATTCATACATCACCATTCAAAGTATCTAAAATTTGGAGATTTTCAATGCAAAATTTTTAAACATTGCAATGTTTGAGGACTTAAAAATGATATTTAGCCTTCAAAAGTTGCTCACAACTAAAATGGAGAGCTAGAGTTGCTCAACAAACCGAACGATTTCCGAAAAAATTTCATCGCTAGGAAACATTTTTAGGTCCTCAAATATAACTATTTTTGATAGCTTCGCACTGAAAATCCTCAAATCATCTTGAGCAGTACGGTACGTTGTAGCGTCGTCAACATCAGTGCAAAGCTCATATACCGTATTTCCCTTACTAAACCGACATCCCCTTCCCATCACTTTGACCAAATTTAGCTCGGTTCCTGTGACAGTTATAACAAAGTAATCAACTAACAAAGTATTTCTCTGTTTATCATAAACATTTGTTGGTTGATTGCTTTTTGATATCTATCACAGAAAACGAGATAAGTTTGATTGAATGGATGGGAAAGGGATGCCGGTTCATTGAGGACAAACGCAACAAAAGGCAAAATCCTCGGAAATCCATCGACTTGTTGTTCCTGCTGCAGTCGATGTTGTAGTTTGGCAGTTGATTGCAAAAAGCAGCTCCAGTGAATCCCTCTTCTAAGTAATTCTCGGTTGAGCATTCTGCTGTGCTGAAAAAATCTTGATGACTGTTAAAAGTAAATATTTTCCAAAAATAGGTCAAAACAGACAAAAACTCATATTTTTGTATACTGGATGACACTGTGTGCTCAAATTTATGCGATGGGTCTTCATCTCAGCGAGCTGCTCTTATAATGTGGAGTAACCAATCTGGATAAACCTGAAGAATTATGGCCGACGAGAAAGTGAATCAAGGGTAACCATCACTTACTGATTTCCAAAGCGACGAGCTCTTCGATTATTCCAAACTGCAATAGGTATAGGAGAAGAGTCATCATCTGTGGTGGTTGCGTATTGATCTGTTTTGGAGATCCACCACCCGAAAGATGAACCTCCATCCTTCAATTCCGATAGTCCTGTTGGACGATTCTGATCGTTCGAATGTGGAATTTGTAGAGAATCAGCCTGAAATCTTTCAGAAATTTTATCAATTATAAAAGGCAAATCTTTCTTTTCAATCTATCAGAATCATTGAAAAATATCTTAGAAAAGTTGAAGTAAAAGTTACCGTTTTTCGTAGGGCGCTTCTCCATTTTTCAATCAAATGTTGTTCACACCTGGTGGTGTTCTGTCATTTCCAGGTTTTCCCTTCATCCGTCCAAAACTCTTTCTTCTAAATTGCCAAGAAATCGGTTTTGGTTTGAAAGTCCGTGTCGATAGGAATGGTCAGCTTTTTTCATCACGCACAGCTCATTCTCCACTATTTTGTGAAAGTTCTGATCCACGGTCTTTGAATGCTGATCTTGCACCGAACTCCAAGCCCTGAAAATCGGGATGGAGAAGTTACCTGAGATCGGCGCGCCAACTATCCGTTGAATAATTGTTTGATAACATGTTACATAGATTCACTTTTGTGCATGCAATGCTAGCCAAAAAAGTAGGAACTTTGATGATTGCCAGCTCAAAACGGTCAATTTTAAGCAGTTGAAAAGTACCGTATTTCCTATGATAGATTCGTCTTGGTTTCTGTAGTATCAACAAGTGATCAACTATTGAGGAAAAACTCGAAAAATAAGTTTGTTCAGAGCTTTGGCGGGAAATTGGCGAGGCTCTTCCCATTTTGGCAATTTTGCCGCAAAGTTCTCATCAGTTGCAATGGTTTCGCGATTTGAGCTATTCTCCAGTTTAAAAAAGCAGCGCCAATTGAAATTTCCAAAGAGGGAGAAGCCTCGTAAATTTCCCGCCAGAGCTCTGAACAATTTTTTTTCGAGATTTTCCTGAATTGACAAAATTTTTATGACAATCTTTTATTGTTTGAATTTCATCGTGATTCTAAAGTCAGACTATGTTTTGTTTGTGTGTTTTATTCTTGGAGAAGGGAAAACATACCTCTTATGTGAGCGGAGAGCTTGTTGAAGAGGTGGTGCGACAGAAAAATCAATCGGAAGAAAACAATGTAGATGATCCCATCAACAAAGACCAGAGCTGTGTTGATGACAATCAACAATATCACCATTTCGTTGCAGCCTTGGTGACGTCTTGACATCTCAGGTCGGACTCCAATGAAGACCTGAAAACAATCAAGTGTTTTCGAAGGAAAACTAATGTCATAACCTACCTGGTCATCGCGCATGTTGCCGAGGTTGCCGAGGAGCTGTTGTAATCAGATCCCTCCACAACGTTCCAATTCAGTAACTGGATTGACTGTTAGGCATGGTGAATGGAGAGGTAGTGGAAAGACAGCCAAGCACAGTGGGTCGCGTCGAGTGAAAGGTGTCTGAAAAATAATTTATTAACGCTATCAATAAATCTCACAGATAGAATCAAATATGATCGTGACATACCAGTACTAGATAATTGTACTGGCCAGAGAATCCAGCCACCCCTAGTCACTTCAAACATACATATTACTCAGAAAGTTGTGACATTTCCTACTCGAACCGAAAGAGCCGACTCGGGTCAGTAGAAATCGCCCAACCGAACCGGCCCAGCCCGGCTTGTGGCAAGTCTGGTAAATTCGAAATGCGATAATAATCACATTTTTCTAATTTCTATCACAAAACTGAATGAGGAATGTAAAAAGAACAGAACACACTATAAAAAGGTCCAGTGAAAACTAGCTACCAACAACAGTACAGCTTAGAGGAACTTTCAAAAAACTCTACACTGTCAGTGCTTCAACAGAACAACTTTAATGCGAACAAAAAAGAGTTTTGACTGGATAACGAAAACTTCAAAAATGCTAACTTCCACTGACTCACCTTGTCTTTTTCGCATCTCTCAGCTCCATCTCAATCCCTTGGCAGCATTGGGGGTACTTGGGAGATAATAGGAATAGAAAAGTACTAGTTACAGTACTTTACTAGAATATTTGGAAGTAGAGGGGTTTGTTTTGAGGAAAATCAGGTTGGGATAAGAGTTCGGCGGATTGAACAGTTTCCACCGTGGAAAACCTACAGTGACAAGAGATGATGAGTGTCCTTTCCCATGAAGTGAGAAAACCTCATTTTTTGAGGATCACTACTGCACATCTTTTTGTGACGGGAATCCGCCCCATGTCCTGAGACAAGAATAACGTTTTTATTTCAAGCGGAACAATTTGCAGCCAGGGTCGGAATTCATTGATGAGTTGAAATAGTATTCTTTCACCAAGGTGGCTGCAGATTGCTGCTTGAGATGGAAAGGCTATTCTCTCACAATCCGGACATTGAACTCGGATGGAAAACCACCATAAGAGAATGTTCAGTAGAGCGTTTTCTCTTTACTGTTACATGTCACTCCAAACTCTGCACTGATATCCAAATGTATTCAAAAGTACTAATACGGAGTATGAAGTGAATTGTAGCAATACACGGAACACCAACAACAAAAAAGAGAAAGGGCACTCACCAGCTCTTGCCACTGTGAGCCTACAATGAAGAATCTTTTCAGACGCCTTGCTTTTATAGTGAGGCACTGTAATTGGTGGGCGTGGTAGCTCCGCCCATTTCTGTGCCAGGAACCATCTGGGACAGATCATTAGGTGTACTGTTTACTGGAATTGTCAAAGATAATAAGGGGAGGAGCGACCCTGTACCATCTGCTCGTACGGTTTGCTCCTCAGTTTTTTGAATTTTCTGAGCAAAAGAGCAATGATCTTTTTGATGAGCCGACATGGAGAGGTTATTGGCAGATGTGTGGACGGTGCACCGTTTGGAGCCGGATTAACGGTACTGTCAGAAAGGAGGCGCTTGACGAAAACAAAACGAGCACATATACAGTACCTCCAATTATTTTTGAATTTATGAGACAAACGAACACGGCAGATCCATCTACACGTTCATAATTACGACTATTCAACTGTGATTCCATCATTGATTGTGACATGTCTCAGGTTCATGTTCAGATATTCGAAAATGAATAGAAAGAAAAACATTTAGAAATGGTAATAAGTGCTGGTTGTCCTTCGGACTAAAGCTTGACAGTAGTTTTTGTTTCATACGATTCCGCTATATCGCGACACAAATGCATAAAATTTTCCTCTACTTTTCAGTACACCTCCAATTATATTTGAATTCTTGATTTATGTTGACGTTCTGATAGCTACGTGATTGAACTGAAATTGGACAACTGATTGTACTGATTTTCGTTTAGTGTTTCAGATTCTCCAAGAATGAAAACAAAAAACAGAACTAGAAACAGAACTACAAAAACTAGACCATTGGCTGTTTTTATGACAGCAACTTCGCGAAGAACAAGAGTTACTATATTTGTTTTTTGTCGATCTTACAAAAAAATACGGGCTATACGGACCAAGTAAATGACTACTAGAGCTTTGTCCGACTCATTCACACCAATTATTGCCATAATTCCCCCACGTTTCCCTACACAATTCCGTCACAGAAAGGCGTGTGCTGCATAATTATGGTCTATACCAGAAAACACCTGGTTTCGCGCATTACTCGGACATTATTTCATTAGAATAACTCTTCTGGAGGTCTCTGCTTCTGAGAATCTTGAAAAATGAGAATGGCATAATGATTATGCTGAACGGAAGATGTTTTCTTGATTCTGAAATTTACAGGGTGGCGCTTTTGTTTTTGAGTCAAACGTGACAACGAAGGTTGTGAAAACAAAATGAGTCTTCTTTTCTGGTGGAATCCAGAAATAGGCTCCGTCCACTTTCTGATACAAACAGGAGGACGGGCTGACTACTGGTATTTCGGATCAAATAAGGATCTAGAATTCCGCCAATTCTCTAGAAAAGTACTCCCTGAATTTGGAAGTTAGCAATGATCTTTTTCACAGTTTCTAACCTCTCGGTGTCTCTACCGGTGGTCCTGGTGACGAACAGTTATTCTCTTTCGGACGGTTACATCCTCCCATCACCCCCATTCCTCTTGTGCGCATTTGTGTGGTCCTCCTCACTCACAGTTAGAAATTATTGAGTGATATGCAATTGCGCCCCTCCAAACGTGCGGGAAAACCCACCCTCCTCCTTCTACTATGTGTGACCCGACCCCCCGTCCGCTCAGTTGTCCATCTCTCATTTAGAGTTGATTCCTTCTTCTTCAAAAACCAAAAACTTCGAATGCTTACAGTCCCCTTTCATTCCCTTCTCCCGAGCCTTGTCAAAGTGCTTAGTCTGGCTCAGTCTTTTTTAAAAGAAAATAGCGAAAGTTTTTGAAAAATCGGGAAATGTTTTTTCTTCCGAATTTTTTTTCGGAAAAAAGTTTCCGGTTAGAATTTTCCGAATACTTTTTTTGGAAAATTATCCGACAAAGAATTTTTCCGAAAAATATTTTCGGAATATTTTCGACTAGAAACTTTTTTCAAAAACAATCGGAATTTTTCCCGTCAAAAAAATCGGAATATCCGTTTTCCGATTCCGAGCAAACCATGTCCCCGTTGAGTTGCTTTCAATAGTCGTTCGTCTATTCCTAAATCTCTCTTACTGCCCTTCAATGAAAGTTTTTGTGTTTTTCAGAATCTCGAATCCCCACTGATTGAATGGCGGATCAATTTTTGACCCGTGCGAAACAAATCACCAATGGTGACGTCTTCATCGAAGATCGCATGACTCCAGATTCTTCAACTGAGGCTCTCAATGAGCCAACGTCTTCAGAACGCGTCCCGTCTCCAGAATCATCCGGAACGGATTCTGGAATTTCTTCGTCGACTTCATTGTCGACACTCAAGATGGAGGAGGAAGCCAAGGGGAAGTCCGGCAAGCGAAAATTCTCTATGATCGGAGACAATCTAATTGCTCATATTGGTGAGTTTTTGAGACTCGATTTTTGCCCGGGCCTGAAAAAGAACTGACATTTTTCCAGAACTCGGAGTTCATCCACCCATGGGTCCCCATCGCATTCCGTTCAGTTTCAACCAGGCGCAGAGAGTCGCGAAACCTGTCGAGAATCCTGAGAAATGGCAGGGAAAAACTAACGAAAATCCGCTGGAATTGGACTTGGAAATGGTGGCTGATGAGTACATGGGAGAAATCCGGAAGATCCAAGTGGGACCAGCTTTTCAAATAGACGTTTCCAAGATCCCATTCTACGATTTGAAAAATGGAGATCCTTATGGGAGTGATAGCGATGACGAGGAGGAAATAATGATGCCATTGGACAGTCAATACGTAGCAAATAAACTGTATTAGTACCAAAGTGTTACCCTCTGATCCGAACGACTATGGGGGCAAAAAGTCGCCCACCTAAATGTAAAAACTTCTGTAGGGGGAAATTTTGAAGAAATTTTTTTTTCTCGAGTTATGGCAAATTTTCGAAATTGCGAAAAAAAAAGTTTAAAATGACCGTATTTTGGTAATTTGTTGAGTTTTCAAAAAAAGTAAAGTGGTGAATGAAAGAACTTTTTTTGATCTTATTTTTTGTCATTGACATGTTCTTGATGTATGAAATTTTGAGTCAAACACGAAGTCGAAAAAAACCGCTTGTTTAATTTTTTTAAAATTAATTTCAAAATATTCCCCATAACAAATAAGGAGTAATGACGTAACGTTTATAGTGCCTTCCAAGACGTTTTCGAGAGATAAATGTCGATTTATAGGTAAAATTAGTGTTTTTTTCAACTTTTTCAGTTTTGTACGGGTAACATTTTCTCAATTCGAGGTTTTTGGATAGCTGGTTGATCTTTCGCAGTGCTTGTGAACTAGTTCTTTCACATTCTTCCATTTGTTACTGTTGAATTTATGTTTCTCGCACCCTCCACTCGTCTTCCAAAAATCAACCATAACCTGAAAACCGAAAAAAATTTTGTTTCTCAGAGTCTTAAATCTTGTATAATATTGTTGCTCTCAATCTGTTTTGATAATTCGTGTGCAAAACACATCAAAAAACATCAAAATTCCGCAGAAAATAATATTAATAATGGAGTATATGCACTTCGTCGGTTCATTCTCCTTCCACTTTTTTTCCCGAAATTTTGGTATTTTTCGAAGTATTTCGCATACAAAGTATTGAAACAAATTGAGAGCAATAATATGATACTAAATTAAAGACCCTGAGAAACAAAAATTTTTTCGGTTTTTTAGGTTATGGTGGATTTTTGGAAGATGAGTGGAGGGTGCGAGAAACATAAATTCAACAGTAACAAATGGAAGAATGTGAAAGAACTAGTTCACAAGCACTGCGAAAGATCAACCAGCTATCCAAAAACCTCGAATTGAGAAAATGTTACCCGTACAAAACTGAAAAAGTTGAAAAAAACACTAATTTTACCTATAAATCGACATTTATCTCTCGAAAACGTCTTGGAAGGCACTATAAACGTTACGTCATTACTCCTTATTTGTTATGGGGAATATTTTGAAATTAATTTTAAAAAAATTAAACAAGCGGTTTTTTTCGACTTCGTGTTTGACTCAAAATTTCATACATTCAGAGGTATGCTATCAAGAACATGTCAATGACAAAAAATAAGATCAAAAAAAGTTCTTTCATTCACCACTTTACTTTTTTTGAAAACTCAAAAAATGACCAAAATACGGTAATTTTAAACTTTTTTTTTCGCAATTTCGAAAATTTGCCATAACTCGAGAAAAAAAAATTTCTTCAAAAATTCCCCCTACAGAAGTTTTTACATCTAGGTGGGCGACTTTTTGCCCCCATAGTCGTTCGGATCAGAGGGTAACACTTTGGTACTAATACAGTTAAGTTCCAAGAGACACCAGAAGAGGTCTTCAAAATCATCCAAAAGCAATATTGGACTCCCATCTTTCTCCAATTCAAGGGCCAAATTCCATATGAAATCGCGTTGGAGCACTTGAAGAAGTGCGAGCTCAACATTGAGATTGCTCTGGACACCATTGATCAAAAGCTGAAGAATGTGAAGCAGGAGTTGAAGCCGTTGTGTGCTGCCCAGGCGTTGAAGCTAGGAAAGTTGGTGAAGGACGAGAGAAACTCGGTGCAGAAGATTCAGCATCAAACGGTAGGTTTTTCTGGCATAAGTGAAAATGAGGGAGGTCAAACACTTGGTAGTCGAAAACTTGAACTAAGATCAATTCGATTGCGAGCCCCCAAGATTCTGATAGATGCCCACTCGAAACAGCACAAAAATTCAACTGTACTTTTTTTCCAGCTCCGCAACTACCATCTCGGCGAAGTGGGCGATTTTCACAGAATTTTCGAGAGGCTCTATATCCATCAACCGAAAGACGTCGCTTGTACCTGCCACTCCATGCCCTATCTCGAGACCCCCTTCGAGCCTCGTGTGAGCTGTAGCAACTGCAACCGAAATCACCGTAACCCGACTGCAAACTCCCATCGGCTCCGTGATCGCGAAGATCAGAAGAGCTGGTGCCTGATTTGCCAGGTCTATTTCGAGATCACAAAAAGAAGACGTCCAGCGGAGAATGTGATTTTCAGTGAGTCAGATATCGCTTTTTTGCAGACCTGGAATCAGAGAGAGGAGGAGCAACGCAAGAAGCTCACCAGGAAGCAAGTTGAGGATCAGATTCAGGAGGAGCTCACTCAGAGATGGAAGCGCCTAGAGCTCACCGCCGAGGAGAAGGACATGATTCATCACGAGCTTCAGGAGGAGGAGCAAATCTCGGGAGAAAAGGTTGCGGCGATGCTCCAACCTTTCTATACTCCACATTTCACCAAATGTCAATGCTCGAAAAGTGGAGGCGTTACGAGACACTCGAAAAATTTTGGCAAGTGGAAGTGGACTGCCGAGGAGCAGAAGACATGGAGAGAGCTGATTGTGAAGATGAAAGGGAATGTTGAGAAGGTGGCGAAGGTGCTGAAAGTGGAGCCAGGATTAGTGGAAAGATTCAAGAAGGTGTTCTCGAAGGTGAGCAACTTTTATAAGAATAATTTCACTTTGGATGGAGTGATAGATCTAAATTTCGGTTCTTCAGAAACCTTTTTTTCAGAGACACTTTCACCTGAAACCGCGCCTTACCAAGCCACACCTCGACCTTCCTACTCCGCTTCCAACAGATAATAACTTCGGATTGGGACAGCCTTCCACTTCTGGGCGCAGGCAGCAACGGAAACCGAAGCGCGGCAAGTTCTCGAAATAATTGTTTGTTCTGACCCCTATTATAAAATTTCATGTCTATTGTTCTAGTCAAGGTAAGTTTTATTTTTTTCCATCTCCCTCTCCTATTCTTTATCTATCTTTAATTTTTCAATCTTAATTATTTGTGGTGAGCAAGTCTCCCTGTTTGTTTCACATCCCCGTCTCCTTATTTTATCAGCCTTCTGGTATAACGAAAACCTGATAAATAAATGGTGATGATCCCCGTCATGAACTTTGCTAGAGAATTGAGACTGAAATGTCCAAAGAAACGTTCATTCTAAAATGTTTTCAATTCAAATCTATTGTTGTTCCAGACAATCTGATCCCATGGAACCCCGACGTTTTGCTACTAGCTGAAGTCTCCTGCTCAGAGTTCAAAATAAGAGTTGAGTCTGCAGGGTGGGGATTAATAATAGCGCCGCAACTTCGCATGAACTCTAGAACCGGCAAAATGGTCTGTGGTGCACTAAGTAGGAAGCTTCCGATTCCCACGACTTCACAAGAAGTGAAAATATTCAGGACATTTTGGATCAAGTTTTGCTTTTCACAAAGCATAAGATACAAACCTTAACACGAATCAGACCCTGGAAACCAAGGGTGTCAACAATGTTTTCCTGTGCTAGTATTCAAATTTGATTGTTCAACTCAGCGTTTACAAAAACCAAAACCAGAAATTGCATCACCATCCTCATTTTAATCACAATAGCTTCATTGACTATCGTGTTCAACTGTAATCGAGGATCCTAAAAATTCAAATATAATTGGAGGTTCTGTCTAGGTGCTCTCTGTTCTTTGGATGGCTTCCTGGACCAACCATAACGGTAATCCAAACTCAAAGCACGACCGCCCACCCGTCTGTCACAAAATATAGGAACAGTTAATTGGGGAGGATGTTGTTGCTGAGCCTTGCAAAAGAGGAAGCTTAGACAATCTAAACGAAGGCGAGCATAGAAAAACTAAGCCGCCAATTACGTTTGTCTCACTCTTTTTGAATGAAAAATACATACGTGACCAATCAACAACAAGACACTTGAAAAAAATTGAATTTATCTCCCGCAGCCCGAAGTTTCTATCGCTTCCGAGCTCGATTAAAGATAACTTCAAACATCTTAATTCGTAGGTATCAAAAACATACTTCAAAAATTTCAAGTGAGTTCCCGAGATTTTTAAAAGTTCAGACTCCTATTCAAATGTTTTCCTCGTTTTAGAACTATTCACAACAACGAAACGATTTTCAGAAGCCTGATGTTCTTTTCCACTTCTGTTATATGTTTTCAATTCTGAAAATATCGAAACTTCAACACATTTTCCTCGTGAACTCAAATTCAAAAATAATGACTGTCTATTTTTGCTTCTGTTTTTTCCAACCGCCTCCTTGTTGACAGTCACGTTAATCCGGAATCAAATAGAGCTCCGCTTTCTCACCTGCCTGTGCCGGTTCATCAAAAAGCGCACTAATTTTTGCTGAGGAAAACAAAAAAGTGTAAACAACAATAGATGGTACCGAGTGACTCCACCTCTAGATTGTTTTTGACATTTCCAGAAACAGTGTTCCTGTCCCTGGACACGGAGCATGGCACCGAAATGGGCGGGGCAGCTACGCCTACCAGTTACACAATGCCCCTATAAAAGCGGCACATCTGAAATGAACATTCAGTAGAAGGTGAAATCCCAATGATGTCCACTGGTGCATGCTTTTGTTCATTTTTGTGGTTTTGAACGCGGATCTTTCTTCATCACTACATCTCTACTCACGGTGACATCTGTTTCTTGTCGGCCGCCCCTAAATTATTCCAATTGATTTTCCTGAAACTTACCCTTTTCCTATTTATTCACCATAACCATATTAAATGAATGAACACAGATGGAATGAACAGAGTGGGTTTGTTAGATTTCTCAAGACGTTTGGATGAAATTGGCGTTTTTTTAGGAATGCGAGTCCTTCAGTAGAATGACTGGATAGACTTCAGACCATCCCGATCCTCACGAAAGAATGAGGCGTAGAACAGAAAGGAAGAGATGGAAGTGAGACATGTGAGTGTTTACTTTTTGATGAATTCTGAGGGTATCTTCACTATTAACAAACGCAAAATTCTGTGTGTGTGTGTCTGTCTGTGTCGTGTCTCCCGCCCTAGCGAAGTTCCCACTGGACCAAATTTTCCCAAATTTACACAGATTATCAGGAATGGGGCCTGAATGATGCCCGTCTTTTTCGATTTTCGATTTGACAAAAAATAAGCTCATTCGGGCTCAAAAACCTATTTTTCTCCAGGGAAACGCTTTCCGCGCGATAGTTTTGTACCGGTAGATCAAATATTTTAGGCCAGCCCCAAGGGCCCCAGAGGGGCGCAGCCCTCTGGTGTATTCTATTAGGAAAGAGTCAAAAACCTATCTTGGGTTGTGGACCGATCAGAATTCGTCAGATCCTTCTTACAAGCAGTTTAAGTTCGAATATCTGAAATGAGTATTTCGACTGCAAGATTCATGTTTCATTCCTTATTTTCAGTTCGAAATCTACTGAACCAGCTGGCCTGCAATTTTACGTTACTGCAATTTATCCAACAGTTCTTGGCTCGGTTTCTCAAAATGGAAGCAATAGAGAGGATGCAACAAATCAGTGGTGAGTGTTTGAATGACTAGCTCAAAAACAGAGATAATTTCGCAGAGAATGTTGTGCTCCGCCATGGAAACCGAATGTTCCGACTCAACCTAGCCAGACTATTGGAAGAGAACAAGAAATTGAGTGACGATGTTGCTTTTCTCGGTGGGTTGTTGTTTATCTTAAATCCTGCAATACAATACGTACTTCTAAATATGCATCTAGTTTCGGTTTTCTAATACCCTTTTCTTTCGAATTACGGTAGTTATCACTAATGAGTGTGACTTTGCTTAACGATTCAGAACTTTGCTCACACTACTCCAAAATTCAACACTTTTTTGTTGGACAATGATGAACTTTTCGGCAGCACATTCGAACAAAAATGAACTTTTCGGCAGCACATACATAACATTTTCGAAAATCTAGCATTCTCAGACTTATCATCACATGTAGATGTTCCGTGGAAATCTGAAATAGCTTTTTTCAAATCATTTGCTGGAGTTGACTTTCTTATATTCTGTGGTGTCGTGTTTTGATTATAGCTTCTCGTGCTCTTATGTTTTGGTATGAATTTGGTGAAATTGTCGGTAGGGTAATTGTCCTTCTTGCAGAAAACATCATGTTCCGACTTAACCTAGCCAGGCTGATACGAGAGAACGATGTTCTGAGAAACAATGTGGCTTTTCTTGGTGGGTTTTTGTTAAGAAATTGAACCTATGTCTATTCAGCATTTACAGAAAGACGAATCCAGGAAATTATAGCCTTCCAACAACAGGGTCCGGAATGGAACAACGAGAGAGGTAAGTGTGCGGTTAAACCAGGTTCTTTGTGAATTCATTCCGATAATTATGTAGTTGAGCGGATTTTCACTTACTCCCACTTTTTCTCGACACGTTTCACCTCCGTTGTCGGAACATTCTCGAAGATGGGTTTCAAGTCGATGTTGCCCAAATCACATTTCGATTCTAGATCTCTCATCCTTGTGTTGAAAAACTGAGGCATCACCTGAGGAGTAATCAGACATTTTTTTGCATTCAAATATAGACACATTTCCTCGACATTCGAAAACCACGGTCATCCAATCAGCGGGGTCTATATCTATAGAATCTCCAGTAAATAGCTCCATTTCGTCGAAGCGTAATCCAGATGAAGGGCATGCACTAATTTTGAGCTCTTTCGCGTTTTTGAACTCCATCACCACAAATTTGTATACTTCATCGTCTATGATCGTCTCTTCATTGCAGTAGTATACGCTTTTGACAGGAGAAGGTGTTGCTCTCCTCAGGAATTCCGTGGTCTTGATGACTTTCGGGACATCGTAAAAGCTAAGATGATTCACGTTGTTTGTGATTTCATCCTAACCAAGCGCCATGTGCTCATCCTAACGGCTCAGGCTCTCCTAACTCAATTTCTGGACGTCCTTGGTCGATTTTGAATTTCGAATTTTTTTTTTAAAGCGTCGTCACCTCTGTTCACACCATTTCCTCATTAACCTGAAAAATCATTTTAAGGGGTATCTGACTAGTAAATGCCCATGAATGTAGTTTAGATTGTCTCAGGGGTTTACAAAGTCTTTGCTAGTGTCATGTCCTTGCAGTGGCCATGAGACATGGATAAACTACTAGTTTATTAACATGAGAGATAACAAATTAACACTGAGTTCAATACGCTTTTATAGCGATACTTAAGAAATATAGATTAGTTCTAAATATAGAAACATGAAATAATGAAGCATAAACTACCGCATTTTAAAAGAGAGGGCAGATTTTTCTGATTTTCGTTTTTTCAGGAATCATCATGCTTCCTCAGAATGGCACCACAGCGTCAATCATACTTCACTCTTTTTTGCACCAATAAACTTTTTCTCGATGTTCACGTGATCTCAATCTCAAACGCAACCAGCACGTCGGCCACGAATCCAGTTGTCCAGCATATTGCTAACCGATCCAGAGGGAGAAATCTAGCCGTTTACGGGAAGAAGATGATGGTTCTAGACCATCCATACGAGTCCATCGATCCCTCTGGATCTTCATTCACCGTAACTTAATCTCATCGAGCTTCCAACGGGCCCTCCTAACTTCTTGATGTGATCCAAAGATCCCCATCATATGCGACGCACTACGGTGTCGAATCCACGACACCGGGGTTTTCTTCCTCTCTCAACCTGGCGCACCAGACATCTTTGTTTGACGGATCCCTCCTTCGATCCACCATCTCATCCTGATCACCATTGTTATGTCCTAACGGTGGGTGGCAGTGAGATGAGGATAAATTACTAGTTTATTTACAGAAAAGAAAACCAATTAACACTAAGTTCAATAGGCTTTTATAGGCAGTTCTTATCGCCACGTAGATCTGAGGTTTGCCGTTCACAAGACAGTTCATGCCACAACAGTTCGATCTCACCGGAATATTGAATTTATGTAACAGCATTTTTTTATGATCCTTGAGAATTACCTGAAAACGTGGTGACTAGTACTTTCTGACATGCTCGAACGATGAGAAAAAATGATCTGCGCCAAACTCACCAGAAGCTCGAAATCAGGTCTGAAAGTTTCAGCCAAATTTAACACGAATCTCACAAAACGTTGTTTCTTGAAAATGTTAATCTTTTCTAATCTGTAGACACGGACGTTTTTGGAAAAGCGGCGCCGTCAATGGGATCTCCTCCGCTGGAGGGCTAGAGGAGAAAAGAGATCGAAATTAATTGGAAATTGGCTGAAATTTTCATACTTAATTTTGAGCCTTATGGGTTTGGGGCAGACGATTTTTCACTTATCGTTTTCAGCGTGTTAATAAGTAATAGTGAGCAAGTTCCCAGAAAGTTCTCAAAGATCACCATGCTTCAAATATGCCGCAGAATAGGTCAGATCGACACAGTTTTTGATAGGATCAAAATATATATTCTGTCGAGTTTCATGTGCTTGGGCCATCTGGTGTTTGAACACCTTTCCGACACATTTGTACGGGTAAGTTTCGGTCACTCTGAAAATGAAATCTAACAGACCTTCTGAGGTAATAATCCAACGGGGCCAAATTCAATGAGAAAGGTAGTTGATGACAATTTTAAAAAATGCCGGCAGTTGTGGCCGCACCAGCTATTCTTGTGTCGACAGAAGCGTCTTGTCGAAACACGAAACGAAAAAAGAACCTGAAATAAACGTGTTTCAATGAAAAAAGTGTCAAGATATTTTTGATAACCTCTAGAGACGTCTTCGAAGTTCTTCAATATTCAAAATTTAGTACTCATCTTTCTACTACATTTGTGAAGGTTCATGAAGATTGGTAAAGGAAGAGGAACAGATGGTCAACTATCTCCAATGCAGAATCGCCTTTCGACCCTTCTCTCCTACCGACAGCTGTCTTTTCCTTCTCCTCTCCACCAGGCGCCGGCCACAATATAGTGGGAAACCGAGATACACGTGATTGATTACAACCGCCACGACACCCTCTTAAACAAGACAATGAACAGAAACAAGAGGAGACAGAGAAAGATAAAATCGCAGACACCCCTCGCTTCCCAACCAACCTCATTCTGTCTTCCAAGACGTCCGACTGTTATGGACGTCTCCCCGGCCTTGTATTTTTCTGAAATTCATTTCAAATATTCTCCCCTGACGACAAGTGTTATGTTGTCTTTTTTTTTTGATTTTTTTGAAACTATGAATTATTTATTGGAACTTGTCGATCGCTATCAAGGTGAGTGTTCTTTTGATGAAATTATACATAACTTTTTCTACCTCGGAAAAATCATAGAAAATGATCCTAACCAATTGAAAAGATATTTTTGATTTGAGAAAAATGTAGAACTTCATCTGAAAAGAATGAAAATTCAGAAATATTCAAAAATTTGAAATCTGAAATTTTCAATTTCATTATGTCCTTATTTTCAGAGCCAGAAGATGAGTGGAAACATGGATGATGCCAATGTTTGAGACCGTTGTTTTGGAACACCTGGTCACTCTGGCGTCAATGTTCTACAACTTGAACTTGGAGCTCGCATACCCCAACCTTATGATGGCAATTAACTTCAATGGATTCCCAGCGGCAAGATTGAAGTTTGGAAGGAAAGTCGTCCGAGACTACGTATCCAAAGTTTGGAACAGGGATCGAATTTTCGGATAGGTGAGTTTTTGAAAACATTCGTGACTTCTAAAAATCGAAATTTTCATTTTCAGATACTAAGAGTGCTGCAGTGGAAAGCCATGAGAGCGTCATCGACATTTTACTTTTTCTTTCATTTCTTTTAGTTCCGTATGCAATAAACTCATTTCTTGCTTCGAAAAAGTGTTTTGTTATGAGCATCACGTAAAATTTCAGAGTGTACAGATTTCTATCTTAGCTCAGACAACTTGAGAAGCCGTTTTCTGATTCAATATAGCGCCTGAGTTGGTACCAACTGAAAATAGACACAGGAAATGTCCGTTTTATTGTGTACACCTACAAAAACTACCCACTGTGTAAACAAGCGGTGTAAATGCGATAAAATGGAGTACGTGATAAGGAAGAACGAAATTTCCGCTGATTTCTGGATGAAAAAAAAATGAAATTTTTAAACCTATTTTTGTTTCTCGAGACAAAGCTTTTCTTCTTAAGTTTAGCTTTTTTGAGCTGTTGAGGATAAAAATTGTTTGCTAACAAGCAAGAGTCACAATCTGGACCATTTAGTGACTTGGGATGTGCCCGCAACTTTCTGCAGCGCTTGAGGGGTTCTCTGAATTTCTGGGTTTTTTATAGTAACCCTCGACTTTCTGTGGCACTTTAAAGTATTGCGGAAAGTCAGCTTTCGACTTTCTGCAGCAGGTCTGGCAATTTTCTGATGGGTTTCAGTGCAATTCGACCTACTGTCTCTCTACCTGTTCAAATTCAAATTCTCCGAGACGCACTGGATTATTTGCAGCTGTCATTAGGGTACAGCTGCGAGGATAGCGGTGGCCAGTTGTTGTGCAATAAGCTGTCTTCCTTTCTGAGCATCGTGCGACAGCATTTAATATAGGAATCGCAAAAAAAGGCCACATGTCTCTACCAAAGAGGAACCCTGCTCCTCTCCTAATCTTCATTTGAATTCAAACGACGAGATGCATTTCCTCCATCCAGCGGCACAAGATAAGAAGAGCTTATTTCACAACAACTCTCCCCCATCTCTCTCAGATGCCATTTTAAGGCCAGCTGCAATGCAATCTAGTGCGTCTTGGAGTATTTGAATTTGGACAAGTATACTTGGTCTGACTGAACAACCTGACGTCGGCATTCCGAAAGTTGATAGGAATTCAATTGAAAGTCAACACGTCCAACGTTGTTTATAGTTGCAGGAGGATTCTGAAAACTCTCTTTGCCTCCAGATAAGTAATCTTGTGCACATATCACAAAATGGCTGGCGTTTGGTTCCTCAAGATAGTCTTCTTCAAAAACGGAACACCTTCAGAATTCCACCCGTCGCAGTTAGTGGGACTATTAGGTTACTTCCTGCTTCCATCTGGTGCTCCGCATAGATCAGTATTATCCAGATCTCCAGAAATGAGAGCTAACACCTAGAAAATTTTGGCGCTAACACTCGAAAGACAACAACGAAAACAAAGCTGTAAACGCGTAAACAACCTTAAAGAAGGATTCCGACCAAAACATTTCTTCGCTTTAAAGTATGTAATTGATGTGTTCTGATTTCAAACATCATAATGAAGTTGCTCAAAAAAACCTCTAAGTACCTGAAAAACCGCTCCAAAGAGACCATTTTCTGCAGGAAAAGTACTGCGTGGCCATGGCCTAACTACTCAGGAAAACTCGGCCGCGCCGCTCTTCCATTTATCTTTTTGGAGATTTTCACCGTTTTTTCGCGTTCTTTTTGACGAAAATCAAACGAAAAAGAGAGAAAAGCAGCAAAATTTCATTAAAAATCTGCAAACTATCAGAGAAGAAAAATTAAAAAATCATAAAATTCCTGTGAAGAACTAATTTACTCCGAATCGGTCGCCATTTTGTCGACTTCACTACTGTCGTTGTCAGAGGGATCTGATGAATCTTCTTCGACAAAATCGACGGAATACGAGCAGTGAAATCGAAACAGCAAGAGAAAACAACGGCGGACGCAATAAATAGACAAGTACGCGCTTTTCAGGTGCTCCTTGGACAATTAAATACGCGCGACCAGATGCTCCATAGATAATTTGTCGATTTTCTATAGGTTTTCGCTTTGTTTCAAATTCTTTCGTTCGATTCTCGTCGAAAGAACGCGAAAAAACGGTGAAAAATTTCCAAAAAATGGATGGAAGAGCGGCGCGGCCGCATTTTCCTGTTAGGCCACGGCCTTGCGGTACTCTTGTGGCAGAAAATAACCTCTTTGGAGAGGTTTATCGGGTACTTAGAGGAATTTTTGAGCAATATCAATGAGATATTTGGAATCAGCACACTCAATTACATATTAGCAAAAAAAATTTTTGGTCCTTTTCATGATCATTCCATTTCTTTTTTTAAACACTTATCAAAGTTTTTGCGAAGCTGCCTAGAACTGCAAATGGTTACTACTACTAATCTCAACGAAAATCATAATCTGGACCATTTAGTGGGTAAAAGTGCTATTCGATCTGCCGTCTCTCTACCTGTTTGAAAAATGAAATCAAATTGAACATTTGGCTATTTCACGTAAAGCTCCAGCCAACAAGAACAGATACAAACCTACCTATTTGAATTCATATTCTCCAAGACGCACTGGCTTATTTGCAGCTGGCATTAAGATACACCTGCGAGGATAGTGGTGGACAGTTGTTGTGCAATAAGCTGTCTTTTTTCTGAGAATCTTCCGACAGCATCTAAATTAGAAATCGCAAAAAGGGCCACATGTCTCTACCAAAGAGGAACCCTGCTCCTCTTCTAATCCTCATTTGAATTCAAACGACGAGATGCATTCCCTCCATCCAGCGGCACAAGATAAGAAGAGCTTATTTCACAACAACTCTCCCCCATCTCTCGCAGATGCCACCTTAAGGCCAGCTGCAATGCAATCCAGTGCGTCTTGAAGAATTTGAATTTGGACAGGTAGATTCGTTCTGACTAAATAACCTGACGTAGGCGTTCCGATATCGAACAAGAAAAGTTGATAGGAATCCAACTGATAATCAAAACTTCCGACTTTGTTTATAGTTGAAAGAAGATTCTGAAAATTCTCTTTGCTTCCAGATAAGTAATCTTGTGCACATATCACAAAATGGCCGGCGTTTGACATGGTTCCTCAAGATATTCTTCTTCAAAAACTGAACACCTTCAGAATTCCACCAGCCACAGTCAGTGGGACTATTAGGTTACTTCCTGGCTCCATCTGGTTCTCCGCATAGATCAGTATTATCCAGGTCTCCACAAATGAGAGCTGGAGCCTAGAAAGTTTTGGCGCCAACACTCGAAAGACAACAGCGAAAACTAAGCTGTGAACAAGTGAACAGCCTTAAAGGCGCATCGTACATCGACACAGTAATTTTTTTCAATTTAATTCCTGAAATTTTTAAAATGTTTTTTTCGTCTTCGACCGATTTCGTTGATTCTTTTTGCTTTTTCTAGATAAATTGAACAGACAGGAATAGTTTACTACCATCTTTCGTCAGTTTCAGTCTTTTCAAATTTCAGCTATCCAAATCGGAAATTAATTCACAGAACGACTTTTTCTTGTTGAATTCATCTGAAAAAAGAACCAACGAAATCGGTCCAAAACGAAGGAAAAAAAAGGAAAATTTTAGGATTTAAATTGAAAAAATTTCTGTTGATTCACGGTGCGCCTTTGAGAATATTTACATTTCTACAGCTTCGTTTTGTGCTGTTGTTTTTCGGATGATGGTGCCAAAATTTTCTAGGTCTCTGCTCTCATCTGTGGAGATCTCAGAGCCAACATGGTATCCGTTGGCTCTTTGACTACAACTCACCTGAAAACAATTCGATTGTCTTTGAATTTTCACATAATCACGAATGTTCTTCTAAAAAAGAGTGAAAAATTCTAAGCTTTAAAAATTTTTTCGATCAGTTCAATTTTTTTTCAAGATTCCATGAACTGACGGAAAGAAAACAACTTCTTCAACAGTTTTAAATTTCGCATACATTCTTGAAGACCATCTCAAGTGACACGTTCTGTGTACGTTTGGACTCATTGGAACTTTTTTCAGACGTTTTATAGCCAAAGAGCCAACGGATACCTTTGTGGCTCCGAAAATCATAACTCGAAAGCCCGTCGTCGATAACGCGCCAGGGGAAAAATTTCTGGGTTTCATTTGCACAATTTCTTGAAAAATCAGCTCAAGAAAATAGTTAATCCGAAAAAAATGTTCAGGCTTCTTCTATTCCCCAAAAACATATAGGAGTATGACTGGGAACTTATCTATGACCTACAAAACGTTTCTGATGTTTTGACGAGTTTCGCAAGGTTGCGGATGAATGAATCATCATTTTTCGCCACTTTAGGCTGGCCTCGTCGAGGATCTTATCGCGAGCTTAAAGGAGGATTCCGGGCAAAATTTGTTATTGCTTTAAAATATGTAAACGAGTGTGCTGATTCCGAATATCATAATGAAAACGCTTAAAAACTGCTCTAAATACCCGAAAAACCGCCTCAAAGATGCCATTTTTGAAGAAAGTGGCCTATTTTGGCAACAACAATTTTGCCTATTTCGTGTTTTTTAATTTTTTTGTTAAAACTGACGATTTGTTATTTCTTTATTCACTTTTGTTGCTTTTTCATGTTTGAACTTAAAAAAATTGGAAAAAAACGACGAAAAATAGGCAAAACAGTTGTTGCCAAAATGGGCCACTTTTTTCAAAAATGGCCTCTTTGAGGCAGTGTTTCGGGTATTTAGAGCAGTTTTTGAGCGTTTTCATTATTATATTCGCAATCAGCACACTCGTTTACATATTTTAAAGCAATCAAAAATTTGAACCCTCTGTTAAGTTGTATCCTTACATGCCAAAATCTTTTGACCAATCAATTAAATCAAATTGAACATTTGGCTATTTCACGCAAATCTCCAGCCAACAAGAACAGATACAAACCTACCTATTTGAATTCAAATTCTCCAAGATGCACTGGATTAATTGCAGCTGGCACTAAGGTACATCTGCGAGGGGTGGTGGATAAGTGTTATGCAATGAGCTTTCTTTTACTAAAGCCGATGGATGTGGAGGGTGCACCTCAGCGTTCGAATTCAAATTGGGATTAGGGGAGGAGCAAGGTCTCTCCACTGAAACATGTGTCTTTTTTGAGCCAGCTGGATAAGACGATTACGACAATATGTCGTTCCGTCCCTCATTATATTTGAATTTTACAGAGAGCAGCAATCCTTACCAGTTGTTCCCAGATGGGCTCTGGTATCAATGTGGGCGGAGCGAACACGCCCACCGATTACAGCCTACCACTATAAAAGCGCTGCTCCTGAAAGGAGTCTTCAGTGAGAGATGCGCTTGCAGTAAGAAGAACTGATGGGTGTTCTTGTCCATTTTCAATGGTAAGGAACACACATCTTTTCTCTTTACTGTGAGTGCTCACTCTCACTATCTCACGGTGGAATCTGTTGCCCTGCCGACAATTGTCTCAAACTGATTTTTCTGAAATTATATTTCCTCTCCGTTCTATAGAAACACTTCAACCGGTGTTTTACCAACTTTATTATGCTGCCATCATCGCCTGAATTCTGGAGAATGCTAAAAATCCTGTGAGTTGTTGGGGTTGATTATTTGAGGGGTGCTGTGATCCTGTACATGTTTTAAGAATAGTTACTCCGAGCAAAATTTTTGTAGATATTCAATGAGCGCTAAGCAAATGTGGTTACAACAGTTCCGGCACACCTCGTCAACCTCTACAACATGCGCGACGACCAGGTGGGTTATGACATCAGTTTTTCCTTGAAAACACTTGATTGTTTTCAGGTCTTTCAAAAAATGTCAATTTGGGAGCCAGAAAGTTCCGAGTTCTTCCTCCAAACGGAAACGCTCATCGAGGAACAGCTCATAGCGACTCGTGAGTCTTTTGAAATTTGAGATGCAAAGTTCTTCTGAATATTTGTGAGAGTGTGAAGCGACTCTAGGTTTTCATTCGTGAAGTTGAAACCGTATTTTGAAGACCACTATCAAGTAGTTAGATCACGCTGAAACACAGTGATTCGAAAATGTTTGCGACACTGTAAGCGATATAACTGTCTTGTAAGCGATTTTCAGAACGTTGTCAACATTCAAACATTGGATAGTGTTTCCTCTAATAGACCTCGGTTCCTGTAATAGATATAAAAACGTTTCTAACAAACAAAATGTTTTTCTGATCATCATATATATTTTGTTATTGTCAATTTAGAAAAATCTCGAAAAAAAATTGTTCAGAGCTTTGGCGGGAAATTGGCGGGACTCCTCCCACTTTGAAAATTTCAATTGACGCTGGTTTTTTGAACTAAAGAATAGATCAAGTCGCAAAACCATTGCGACTAGTGAAAACATTGCGGCAAAATTGCAAACATGGGAGGAGCCTCGCCAATTCCCCGCCAAAGCTATGAACAATTTTTTTCGACATTTCCCTGAATTGACAATACCTGATCACTTTTTGATAGCTGTTACAGAAACCAAGACGAATCTGTCATAGGAAATACGGTACCTTTTAACTGCTCAAAGTTGACCGTTTTGCGCTGGCAATCATCAAAGTTCATACTTTTTTGGCCAGCATTGTATGCTCAAAGTAAATCTATGTAACATGTTATCAAACAATTGTTCAACGGATAGTTGAAGCGCCGATCTCATTGAACCTTATTCAATCCCGATTTTCAGGTCATGGAGTTCGAATGGGAAGTCTGATCAAAAGCAACACCGCCCTCCCTCCTAGCAAACCCTATGTTGTCTCCTAGTTGAGTAATAGTTGAAGAGTTGTTGGAGTCTGCGAATGATGGGGAGCTGAAGAGGATGAACAAAAGTGACGAAGCTGCAGGAACAAAGTGAGTTAAACCGGAATCTCGAGTCTGTGACTTTGTCTAAATCTTTTCTTTCCAGAATCACCTCCTCTTCAATACCTTCAATGCTCCAGAGACGTCTAGAAATCGGAGCCAAACCAAAGAAGACCACTGCCACGACAGAAATATTGAGGATGGAAGTTCCGGAAGAAGTTCCAATTGATTTTTGAAGTTTGGAAGCACCGAAACAGCCAAGTCTGCAACCAACGAGAAGCTGGTTTTGGATTTTTAATATGGTGAGTTTTGAAACCAAGAGCTCGTGTTAACATACTGTCGCGAGGTTGAATTTTTTTAATTTCAAAAACCTGCTAGTGCGCTAAAGTGCTATTTGAACATCTGATGTTTGGAAAGCAAACTTCTAACAGCTCATATTCGGAGCCTCCAAAACCCTGAACCATCTGCCTCATTCCAGCTCGATCCAATCATGTCGAACACTGGAAACAGGAACAGTCACCGATTCCATGCGTCTCAAAAGGCTGTCTTCTACAGTTCTCCAACCTACTGGCTTTGCGAGGACATCTGAAACGGGACCATAAGCTCTAGCAAGACAATCGAGCGGAGTGCAAAGAATGTGGCAGATCCTTTGCAAGTTTGAGCAGCATCCTGATCCACTTCTATTCAGTCCACATCAGAGGAGAGGTGAGTAAAGTAGAAAAAAAATTAGTAGCCATAAAATCTAAGAAAATCAGAAAATCATCTCTAACATAAAATCTTACAGCATACACCCATCCTTGGAGAACTCCATGTTATTTGCATCGGGACTCCACGAATATTCCGAGGAAACGTCCCCAACACCAGAAGACGTTGTCGTACTCCCTATCCAATGAAGATGTCGTCAACGGTGCTCCGTACTCTTAATTTTTCTCATTATCTTCTGTCACGTTTATTGTTTTACTTCCATTTCCATATTTGAAATAATACATTTATTGAACTCTGACATTTTGTTGATGGGTATTTCAGCGAAGCTTTTCGACCAACAACAAAAGGTGTGTCAGCTGACACTCTAATTTTCGAAGACGCACTGAATGAAAGGCAGCTGGCAATAAGGGGGGGGAGGGGGGGGATTAGAGATGCTGTCTGTGCAATAAGCGTTTTCTTTTTTTCCAGTGAATAAGGAAGGTGCACTACACTGTTGAATTCAAATGAGCTTTAGAAAATGAGCATAGTGCCTCTTCCTTGAGACATGTAATATTTTGCGATTTGCGAACCAGATGTGTTCTACACAATATTTAGCCTCGCCCTTTTTTCATCAAAAGTTTCGGTCGAAACTGAATGGAACAAGAAATTTCCATTCGGATGTAAAAAGAGTTCGCGAAAGATGAATTTAGAGAGAGTTCGAAAGCGGGTGAATACCCTAGGAAGGTCGCGACCGCGGTCCCTTCCCAAGAGCTTCAATGCGTATTACCCCGTCATTCTCAAGATGCAACGTTTTTATTGAGTGACCTTTTTCCCGTCCATCGCAGTCAGTTTTTCAAACCAAAAATGAAACTATTATCTTTGCCTTATGTTATCATCAATGAGCTCATGACACATTTGGAGCCTGTTGAACTGTAAGTTCACTAAAAGAACAACTCAGAAAAACCTCGACTTTTTCAGAATCAATTTATCGTTCAGCTCCAAACGCGCTTACGCGTTTGTTAAAACGTACTCAAAGGTTGAAGAAGAGCTCGAAATTAAATCTATAAACAGTTGGCAGTACAGTCTTCGATTTCGCGAACAACTTTTGATTGCTGTCATTTCGGAGGAAGATATGGCGATTATGAATCAGAATCCCAAACATAATTCCTGTTTCAAACTCTGGGCCACATCTCACGGTCACGTGTGCGCCGCCAGCGATATTGTTATGGGGTGCAAAGAGAGTGCAAACCATATTTGTGATCTCTTCAAGATTCCTGTCTCCATAGTCATCTCCTTCAATGAAGAGAACATTTGGCTTCCAGATTTCATTCAGCAACGACAAAAAGAGAAGTTGAAAAAAATCCGCATATATCACGACATCGCATCGAAAATCAGTGCGGTAGATTATACGAAGATTTTGAGGTGGGTTGTTTTGGATAGATTTTCAATAATGGATCTTTTTCCAGCTTCAATGGCGTCGAATTTCTGAACCTCGTTTCTATACCACCAAAGGACTATCGCTTCTACGGAAAACTGGCTCCTTTCAAGAGGATCTTCATAAATGACGGAATTTGGATCACACTGAAAAACGTGTTGAAGTTAGAGTCAGAATACGTGGAACTCTACCACACTTTTTTAACAAGTTCGGACATCACAGCACTATTGAAATCCTGGTTGAAAGGAGGACTTTCCAAATTGAAGTACTTGGTGCTTGAAGGAGTTGGCATCAACGATACAATTTACGATAGCGTCCACAATAAATTGGAGAGGGTTAAGGAGAAGATCGCTTATGGGTGGTGAGTGTTTTGGTGGGCCTGCTATGAAAAATGTATTTTGTTCAGGGACAATGCCAGAGTGGAAGTGGAAGTTGAATTCAACACGGATGCTTTCCACATCCGAAGAGAGGACGACGTCGTAGCCGCCATTAAGATCGAAGAAGACTCGTTCGTGATGGCCGTCTGGCCAGATGTGAACGGGAAGCGTGTCTAATTTACTTTCTTTTTACTATGTTTCATGGATGGATACTCACTCGTCTAAGAAATCTCCAAAGCTGTTCTCAAAACTGTCAATGATTTGAATTTGAATTTTCATATTTTTAAAGTTCTAATAATAAAATTTCCTCCTAATAAGTTATATTTTAATTGTTACGCTTTTCAATTTTCATAATGAAGTTTGTTACAAAAAAAAGAACGCTGACCACGAACAAGATTTTTAACATTGTCTTATTTCGAACAGTCCTACCACGGAAAATCGGAAACATCAAAGTAAGAGAGATCTTCAAACTGAATACCTCGTGTATATCTTGACCATTTAACACTGAAAACCATGAAAAAATATACACTTTTTTGCACTACACATAACAATGTCTCATTAGCGAATTAGGTTAATTGCAGCTGGCATTAAGGAACATCTGCGAGGACAATGTTGGGAAGTTGTTGTGCAATAAGTTCTTTCTCTCTTGTGTCGTAGTTGTGGAGGGTTCACCTCTGACATTCGATTTCGAACTGGGATTAGGAAAGAGCAAGGTCTCCTCTCCGAGAAGAGAATATGTCCTGCAATGTGCCCCCCCCCCTCATTATTTTTGGATTAGATGACATGCATGATCCCTTTTCTGTAGAAGCATTGAATTTTTTTGAGCCAGGTGGATAAGAGGAGCTTTTTGAGATGAGAGTTTTTGAGACTAGTGTGGCGCCAATACACTTTTCAGTTTGCAGATTATTGGAGTGTCGTTGCGCGAAGGCTCAAGATTTGACCATGATACATTCCTCGGAAAAATAGCAAAAAGTCAAAGCTATAAGAAATTTATGAAAAAAAAACCGGCCATTCTGGAAAAGTTCAGAGCTTTAACTGAAGGTTTTGGGTTAGATGTGGAAGTGTTGGGAGTCATTGCTATAAGAGTACGGTAGCAAAACAGCTTGCTGAAGAAGGAGAAAGTGGGGTTCGAAAAAAATCAATTTATGTAGGTAAAAAAGAGAAATTTGAGCACGTTTCACAAATGATCGGAAAGAATGGAATGCTATGAGAGTCCATAGAAAAATGAGGAGTCATTGGGAGGAAGGAAAGTCAGGGTTGTCAAGTGGATGGAGAGATAGAGATGGTCCAGTCAAGTGTGACGACAGTAGGAGACGCAAAAGACCTGGAAGTGAAGGAAGATAAAGCAGAAGATGAAGCAGAAGATGAGTCCAAGACGCGAATCTGAAAAATCAGTAAAATTACACAGTTTTCAGATTGTAGGAAAGATGTTGTGGTGGTTGTTCCTATTGCTGTCCAGAAAGTTCAAATTGGGAGTTCAAGATGTTTCTATATCTCAATCTTACCGTAATATTCGATCATTGAATGGCATTGATGGCGATATCTCCGAAGACGTAGCGCATATGCGCAAAGAACTTCTTGCTGCATTCCTGCAAGTCATCCGTGTAGATTGTCGTGACCGCCTGATCATAGTACACGGTGTTCCTGAAATGACAAAATCATTCAAAAAAAAAGAGGTTCTCAACTCACTCGATGGCAACCATCAGGCCACCCATATTTTCCTTTTTCTCGATGCTGTCATATCCATCTTCGTTCTCGTAGAGCCTGAAATTGTGGCCGTCGTTGGAGCTAATCGTCGTCTCCTCAATTCCATGTTTCACGTTCAGTGTGAGCTTTGGAAAAAGCCCTCTGAACCCGAGAGCAGCGTGGGGGTGAGAAAGCGAAAGATTAAATCTGAAAGTAGAGAAAATAGTCAGTAAACAAATTGTTCGAAAAACTCACATGGTCGAGAGCCCGCAATGACGACCCAGCGCACGGCGAGTGGCAGATGGATGGTTGGTGGCGAGAATTGGGAATCCACCCAAGTCAACTTGAGGGAGGACCACCGGAGCTGGCTGGTTTCGGGCGAACAGACTGGTGAACACATTGCTTCGCTCGTATGTTCCGTGGATTCTGGCGTGGTGACGCGTGACACGGGGTTCGATTGACGGCATTCTGGATGACTTCTTCGAGTGGTCAGGTTTCGGGGCAGCATTCGGGGTGGCCCTCTTGGAAACCGTTGACGGGGTCTTCTTGGCGGCTTTGGTGGAGCGTTTGTTGGAGGTGGTCTTGCGAGGAGCCATTTCGTGAGTTTTTTCTCTGAAAATTACAGTTAGAATAATAGGAGACAAGAGAAACACACTCAAAATGAAAGAACTACAATGGTTAACGAATGAAATTCAAAATACAGAAGTGGACGTTGTACCTAACGGGCTTGATTATTGTGTAATTCACTAATGAAGATCTAGAGGGGTTCAAGGGGAATGTCAACAAAAATTCATGATTGGAAATTACCTTTTCAACTTCTCAAAGTAGGCCGGAAATATTAAAAGACAACCGCTCATGAACAACAGATAACTATAACGAAAAAAAGAAAAAAAAACTACATATTCAAACACCAATCCATTTAGGATTAGCGGAACTCAATCATGAACAAAAATGTATTGGAAAAAGAGACGAAGAAGAAAAAAACGTAAAATCTCTATTCCAATTCATATCTAGTCTTAATCGGAACTGAATGTATGTGAACAACCTCTCCAAATGAGAAGAAGAGAGCACAGTCTGTGGGAAGAGGGCACTCACTAGAGAAGACCTCCTGGACAGCGTGTTATAATAAAACCCTCACAATTGTCAGCATAATTGCAGGTGGTGTAGTGCCATCCATAAACATGACTGGCAATAAAAGAGAACAATGGAAATATGGAGATGACCGGACGATAAATGAGATGGAATACGAAAGTTTTCGAAATAATTATATTTAACCAGCAGTGTTTTCGAAAAGTTTTCACTGTAAGTTGAAAGGAGGGTTCCCGGCGACACAAGTTTCTGCCCAGTTTTCACCGTCATTCGAATTATTTTTCACTAAAGTTGAAAATTTGTCAATTTCACATGAATCTTGGTCGGATTCAGTGAGAGAAACCAAAGAAGTGGAGAATGGATGCGGAAACTAGCGGCCCTATGGAGATGATGATCGAAAAGTGGTTTTTGAGACTAAACTTTTGCAAAATTAGGATATTTGATTGGAAAATATGAAGATTGCTGTTTCTTAGTTGTTGTC
Organism: Caenorhabditis sp. 40 LS-2015; assembly: GCA_900536305.3. Lineage (NCBI taxonomy): Eukaryota > Metazoa > Nematoda > Chromadorea > Rhabditida > Rhabditidae > Caenorhabditis > Caenorhabditis tribulationis. Next base: position 31,224 of record LR546480.1, on the reverse strand, counting down.
CGGAATTCCATTCGATTATAGCGTGAAAATGGTAACAAATGGTAGGAAGTGTTGAACGAAGAGTGGAAGAGAAAACATAATTTTTTGGGTGTTCAGAGAAAGTTTCAAGTTCTACAATTGTTGTATTCGGAATCTACACATTTGATTACACATATCAAAGCGAAAAAACAGCGAAAATAAAATTCAAAAATAGAAACAAAGGAAAAGACTGTTGGCAATGAAATATGTAAATGAGGATTGAAAAATCACCGGAGAGGGAAGGAGACTTGCCGAGATACTATTTCACCTTTGACCTCTCGGGAGATAGTGGCAGCCACAACCACACGACCAAAAAAGGAAGAATTTTTGTTTCTTTACGACTTTTACGATCCCATTATATTTTTACAGTCTCATGATTAGTTTACGGTCACATCAGGAAATTGCGGCCCCATGAATATTTTTCGAGGCTGTCTATAGGGTGGTCCATAATTACCCGCACAACACGTGTTGAGGTAGAACTCGAGAACCAGAAACTTGTTTTTTGACTAATTAAAGTCTCAAGTAGCTGCTCTTGCCCTCACAGGTAAACTGAATCCCTCCTTGCGACACCCATCTGTCAGCGTTTACCCACAAGGACATTAACCACCATTGTCGGCCAACTGGAACTCGGAGGATTTTTTTTTCAATGGGACTTGTCTCTGCTAGAGGTCGAGAAATGATTTAGGTCCTAGAACGAAATTTTCATGAAACCGTAAAGTTCTTCATGTGACCGTGAAGTCCTCATGGGACCGTAAAAATAGGATGGGACCGTAAAAGTTATAAAAAACCGATTTTTTTTATCTTGGAACATAAAGAATCATCTAACCGATAACATTACTTTGTTTGACTTTTTCTTTTTTTTCATTTACATCGTCAGAAATCTCGAACATTTCCTATCAAAGATTCGTGATTTTGTTATGCGCTAAACCTGTAGTGCTGATCCTAATCCTTCAAGCCAAGATATTTAATCCAACAAGCCTCACGGATACTTCGTTGGCTCTCTTAATCGGCCTACGTGTCATAAACTTTTAGCATGTATCACAAAATGACTCAACTCCTTCACTGTGTTTGAAGGTGATAGGAAAGAACTACAGATAAACAGGAATGCCATGGCGAAAATATTTAAAAAAAACAACAACGGAGTGTCGCCTTCGGCCATGCCGCTCACTATCTACCGTATCCTGTTGAGCGGATTCTGTCAAACCGATTTCATTCAAGTCTCTAAATATTCACTTCCGGCTAAAATCTTCAGAAGATCGAGTTGTCTTTGACTCTGTTTCTTCGAGATCCAATACAAAGACGAAAGCCGAAGAGGAGAGACTCTGAAATAAGAAGACAAAACACCGAGCTTCTTGTTAACAATTTTATTCACTGGGAACTTGCTGGATGGATGAAAAAAGAGACATGAATGAGAGACAAAAAGATAAATTATCGGAGACCAAGAGACGAAAGTAAACAGCAAGATCCGTGAATCACGACGAGTTAGTGCTTTGATGGGAGTGGGGCCAGAGTGAATCCGCGGTGCTCGAATTCCTCCCAGGTGAATGGGAAGTTGCAGAGGGATCGGCGGCAGTAACAAACCCACACGTTGGCGGCTCCATAGCCCTTGGTGGCTTCGTAGTGCTGTAATAACAGAGATTGTTGGAGGCTGATTGAATTGGAGCTGAATGTAAGGTTCAATTATGGTCGAATCATGGCCAGAAGACAAAAGCTCGGCTGAGAGTCCTCAACATACCTTGAGGGTGCAATCGTTCTCATCCTTGTTGGCGATGGAAGGATCGGAGTCCATGCCGCGGAATCTGGCGTGGTGATCGCCCTCGTGGAAGACGGCCGTGCAAACGGCGCTTCCATGGTCGACTTGAATGTCCTCCTCGTCGTTGTTGTAGCACTTGAGGCCGAACGCGGTGGAGACAGCGAGAGCCAGGAAGATCAGAGGTAGAGAGGAGAAGAGCATCCTGAGAAGGGAGTTGAGAGAGGCAGAGCAGGGAGGTCAGAGAGAAGAGTAAGCTTCCAGAGAGGCTCAATGAAGAAGTGAAGTTGAGGAGCGCCTTTTAAACCGTCAAACTTTGATGGGTGGAGCCGAGAATTACCACGCCCACTTTCTTCAAGAACCATATACTTTGTACCTATAAAACCATGAATCATGTTGTTTTTTCGAAACCTTTTCGAAACACATACTTCGTACCCGGATCGCTCCGCCCATTTTCGAAAGATTAAGAATGTGAAATGATGTGGTGGTTCAAATGGCAAAAAAAAGGGCGGGAAGTCAGAAGATGACAAATGGAGTCAAAGAACTAAGATTTCAAGTGCGAAAGATTTCAGATGACATTGAGAAGAAAACTGTTGGGTAATGGAAATGATGCTTGTTTTGGGTCCAAGAAGAGAACAAGAAACACGTTTGCACAGGTTTGGAAGTTTTTAACAGAGACGAAATCATACCATAACAGATGGACTGATTCGAAAAAAAAACGTGGGAATATTATTGCTTTCAACTCATCGGAAGATCTTTTTTCCGATTCCTCTGAAAATATTCCGAAACGAGAAACTTATATGAAAGGAAATCTGGGATCTCAAATTTGCGACGTGTCCACCTGCCCAATCTTCTCAAAGTACGACATCTTCAGGAGGAAATATCTTGATTTTTAGAAGTCCGTATTGGATGTACGTTCCAATCTAGAGATAACTATAAGAGGTACTGAAAAAAGGATCTTTCGGTAAGATTTTTTTCCTATGTACCTCATAACTTTTCTTTCACTGTTTCATGCAGACTCTATATCATCTCTCGATATCATCTCTTGTGATTTTTTGTGCAGTATTTTTTGCGGATCCCCTAGAAAACTCAATCTTCTTTCAGAAGTTCAACGAGCTTCGAAATGACAGGTTTTGAAATTTGAAACTTGATTCTTGAAATTGGTTTTGAAATGTTGTTGAAAAACATTTGAAAATAACATTTGCTTGGTATAAACTTTTGCGATCTGATAATTAGAACCCACTTCTCTCAAACCAAAGATGTTTGTGAATTATGAGAAAAATAAGTAGATGGTGGGAATGAGGATAACAACCAGGAAGTGAAATTTGCATCAAACAGAGCAATGTTCTCGTTGGATAATCAAACTTATGGAAACTCGATGTTTCAAACATTCACTCAAACAAAATTTCGGCTGGACTTCTGTTTCATTTTCCGGTGAAAGAGAACAGGGTGAATTCTCCGCATCAATTTCACTTTACTTCAACTTCACGAACTCTGGTCCCAATCATTTGATTTTGCTTCGAGATGTAGAAATATATTCAACCAAGGCATTCAAAGGACGTCAACCTCATTTAGCCACTATCTTATTTTTGATGAGTTTTGTATCCGAAGTGATCAAAATTCGTTGTATCAGGATACTGTAGATATTCAATGTTTTGATGTTAAATGTGCTCCTTTCTTCCAGGGTTTTCCCTACGTGACACTGTCGCTAATCTCATTATCCTGTTATTATCAATTTGAATGGAAGATTTGTTTCTGCGTGTGATACATTCTGAAAAGTTCATGATACGTAGGCAGAGCATCAACTCCACACAAATTTCAGAATCGTGAAACACTAATCCCTGGTTGAAATTCTTTTATATTTTTGGTGCTCCTGATGACATGAGGAGTGTGGGAAATGATACGAAGGAAGAGCGCGGATAGGAAAAATAGTGCTGACACTGTTTTCCGTGACTGCTCTATTAGTTAGTCCTTGGATATCTTTTTCAGAGACTGTGCTTTCCTCGCTGCTGCAGATATCGCTTTAACGGCTTTGAAATCAAAGTACCTTAACCAGAAAGAATTATGAATCACTAATCTTTGATTGGTAATCTTCTAGATTTTGGGTGCTTTGGATGACTTGATGCAAATGAGTGTGACATTCACTGAAGTTGATGTTGGGTGTAGTTTTGATTCTCTCATGGATGTCAAAGTAAAAACGTGAAATTTGCAATGAAAAATATGGGATAATGATGTGAAATTAAAAAGTGGTTTCTCGATTGGTTACTGAAGACAGCTGACCTGAAAGTTTGGATTTTTATTGACTAGCCACGAACACTAGAAATTTCAGCATAAAATGTTTTCAGTTCATAGTAAGAGGATAATATGTATCAAGGGAAATCTGTATTACAGAATGAAATGATCTCACGGGACGAATTAACTTGTATAAGCGAGATGTTCCAGAATCATGTGCTTTTTCAGAAACATAGCCCTGCTGAATTAGTAACACTGGTCCATTTTTCAAGTAAATTTGATATTTTGTTTTATTCTTTGTTACCATATTCCCGTCACTCTTCTTTGTATGAACTCTAGTCCGAAATACCTGAAAACCTGGAAAAAAACTAGCCATAAACTTTTGGTTTGACTTTTACATGTAGGTATAACCAATCTCAACTTTGTCTACTATAATAGTTCTCAAATACTTGATTGAACTTTTTTTTTGGTGGCACTCATAATTCTAACATCAGCATACGGTAGAAAATTCTTTACATAACATTTCCCGCTAATCTCGTTATCCTGTTGTTATCAGTTTCAACAGGAAATGGAGGATTTGTGTCAGCATGTGACACCTTTGGAAAAGTTCATGATACGTAGGCAGAGTGCGAAGAAAAAGCATGAAGTTTCGATTGTTCCTTTCCGTGACTGCTGCAATAGTCAGTCCATAATGTTTTCTTTCAGAGATACACTGTGCTTTTCGTTGCTCTAATGACGCTTCAACGGCTTGGAAATCTACATTCCTCAATCTGAAAGAGAAAAAATCACTAATCTCTGGTTAAAATCTTCGAGATTTTTGGTGATCCGGATGACATGATGAGTGCAAGAAATAGATATGGGCAGTGCGACTGATGTCACCTGTTAGGTGCAGTTTTGATCCTTACATCGTTCATCAAACCATGAAATGATATCCACTGACCAGAAAATGATAAGGTCCACTGACCGGTAAATCAAGATGCTAGAAACAAATAAATGTATAAATGTTCGAAATACGATTCGATTTCTGAGTGACTACTATTGAAATTGCGATACTGTGCAAACGAAAATTCACATGATATGATAACATGAGCAAGAGAACGTATTCACTCATGAATATGGATAACTAGCCGTAAATATTCTTGTCAGCAATCAACAAAAGCCAGAAACAGAAAAAGTTGAAGCTCATCTGTAATTGAGCAGAAAAGGTTTAAGCTCATCTGCAAAGTGTTAATTTTCAGTCTGTTCAATTGCAGATTTTAAGGACACAACCGAAGTTTCAGAATCTCAGCTTCATTCGGCCACTATGATACTGCTTCACGCGTTTATTATCCAAATGTGACCCAGATTTCTAATATCAAGATACTGTCGTTATTCAATAGCTTGACGCAACTTGTTTTTCAGTTTTTCCAGAGATTTTCTCTACATTCCGCTAATCTCATTATCCTGTTATTATCAGTTTCAATGAAAATGGAGGATTTGTGTCAGCACGTGACACATTTTGCAAGAAAGTTCATGAGACGTAAGCAGAGTGAGGCCAACATCAAGAATCGGGTGAGCGAGGATCTGTGAAGCTAAAAGCTAGAAGCTAGTTAGGGCCGCTGTAATATTGGAATCGTCACCCAAGTTTGGAGAATAACGAAATAATTGTTTGATATTCTGACACGCCGATGAAGTAAACATTTTCCGGTCAGGGTGTCAATTTTCAGTTCTCAGGGTGATCATTACTGTAGATTTTTTAGAATGGAGAATTTGGATTTTTTCTTGTTTCTCATCACTTGTGCGAGGACCACTGACCTGAGTATTATGATTTTTGTCAATGGGTACCCAAGCTACAAAGTTCTGAATCAGATTTGTTTTCGAAAATGATACTGCAAGATATAATTTATGTCAAAGGGAACCACAAAACACCGAGTATGATACGTGAGCAAAAAGGAGTAGAATCATGAATCACAAATCTTTGGTCGCAAATTTTTGAGAAACGGTAGAGTTTAACTTTAAGAAGTGATTGCTTATTGGAATCAACGAATGTCAACAGAAAGGATCAGAAGAACACGAAATCAGAATTTTGATAAAGATCAGAATTACTTTGCGGTTTGCGATTGGGATTCGGGCGTGATTAGTTCTGCTTATAAGCACCTCTCATCGGACCAACAAAAAATGTACATATTAACTTTTATTCTGAACAAGCTTGCATTTACGTATAACAAAACAACACAAAAAATAAATCAACACACCAAAATAAGGTCAAACAATTAAAATAATACAATAAAAACCAACGAATAAAAAATATCTATATCATCTCAATCCAACTGAGTCTCTGGAATATCGCCGCCTTCACTCGCTCGACTCGTGATCAATCATTTGTTCCCTATAAAGAAATGGTTGCGGTTAAGCCAACAATGTTAGCGACTCACTCAATCCGTTGTGTTTCTTCTGCTTCCATAGAATGTGCTAGCTTCTGTAACTTTTCCTTTTTCTCGGACTGTTCACTTTCTGCGATGCAGTTCAATGCACACGTCTGGAGATACTCATTTCCAGACTTTTTGGCATCGGCAGCGATTTTTTTGAGAATCAATTTACTGATGCGGTGAACCGACACATGATATTTTTCGGCCAACTTTTCATGAGTCCGTATGTCCATCAGTGATGCGCTGTCTTTCATTCTCTGATAGTGAGCATTCATCTGTGTGTAAAAGTTTCTCGCTTCCACATCAGTCATTTTGCCGCTGCTTCCATTCGCATCTACTGTCGGTGTTTGATACTCAATTCCATTGGCTTCCAGTAACTTAAGCAGCTCTCTTTTCTCGCCACGTTCGAGAGATGTGATGGCTTCTCTGCATTTCTGCTCTTCTTCCATGTCGCCACTTTTCTTGAACTCCTCAGCTTTTCTAAAAAACCACCATCGTTGGATGCGATACTTGCGAACTCCGAGTTTCTCGGCTAATTTCTCGAAGTTGGATAAACCCATCTCTTTCCCTTCCTTCATCATCTTTCGCTGTTCGCTAACAATTTTATAGCTGAAACTCTGATTTTCGGAGGTAGTTCCGGGGGGAAGTATTCCAGCTCTGAAAGGATTTTTCAACTTATTGTTTGTATTGTCTTTTCAAATGTTTCCATTCCGACAAAAAATCTAATGCGCGCTTTCAGAAGATGCTCACCTCACTAAGTTCCATCTGAGACTATCCAAAGTGACAGACTTGCCAATGACACGTTCTTCTTTCTTGCTTGTCGCTTCCTGTCCGATAGTGACTTTTGGTTCATTGATGACAAGATCTTCCGCTATCTCTGTTTCCCGCACAATCTTCTTTTTCCTCTGGGAGTCAAAATACGCTGATTTGTAGATTTCCGAAAGATTTATATTCCCAGCCTTTTTCTCTTCATTAGATTCCTTCAACAACCACCACCGGTAAACTCGATCCAGCGGAGTGTGGAGTTCTTGGGAAATGTTTTGAAGGTCGGAGAAGGACATTTCTCTTCCCACTTGTTTGTTCTTCTTGTATTCTTTGGTGACCGAATTGAGGAAGCGGTTTCTACCGATGTCGACATAGGAAGGAGGAACACTGCTGAAAATTGGAATCATTGTTATAGTAGAGTTCAAAAGTGGGTCAGATACAATGACTTTTAATGCAAAAGAGTCAACTTTGAGAATTCGAGAAACAAAATCAAAGGCTTCCACGCAGTAGCCATAAGCCTTTTCCCCGTCAGCCACCGCGTCACACTTTCTATGCAGTGTGAAGGGTGTGAGAAAAAGAACAAACTTTGAGAGCTCACAACTCTTGTCTCGGAGGTATTCAGCAGACATTAAAGAATTTTATAATCTGTTTCAATACCACTTCTTCTCTAGAGTACCTATCTCATACTGCATTCCCACATTCATAACAATTCCTAGTAAAATCTAAAATAAATTCAAAATTTACACAGAATTCAACCGAAATTCGAAACCCTGAGTCTATACATATAACGATTTTGGTGTTGAAACAATTTCAATCACACAGACATTCCAGATTTTTAACCACAGTGGAGCAGCGGCAACAGAGATGATAAGAAATCCTGGATATTTTCAAAAAGCGGTCCTGGTCAAATTAATCTGTCGACTCACCATATAAGAACTAGATAATCTCTCGCTCTTCAGTCACAGAAGAAAGATAACAACTACGAAAAATGAACCTAGAATTTCCTGATACACCCATTAGTTGCCAAGTCGGATAATTATGAATCCCCCATGTGCATTTTGCACTAACAATCACCAAACTCGATTCACTTTCGAGCGATGATGTATCTCACTAGACGTTACTCAATGCTACAAAACTGTTAAGTGTACTCACTGTTTTCCCGACTCAACGTCCAATTGCTTCTCCATCTCTTCTATTCTTTGTCGAACATGCGTTTCTTGGTCTTCAAGTGTTCTGCGTTCCAGAGCCTTGACTGTCGATTCATAACCGTTTGTAGTCTTCTCTGTCAACACTTCTGTGGACGTTAGGAGCACCGGATTGAAACTGAAAAGAGGAAATTCGATGAAACACGTTTTTGTTAACAACTTACCCCGTTTGGTGAGTTTGGTGGAGCGCTGAGGTGGCAGACTGGATAAATCCTGGAGGAGCGCTAAAATTCGAAAGAAGAGACATCAATGTCGTTTGTCTCGCGAGATCAGAACTGAAATGCAAAAATTGGGTCTGGAGATTTCTGATTAGTATTCTCACTTCTCTTGGTTCATTTCTGGTGGACTGAAAGGGAGAACTACGGATTCTGAACCGGATCCAGAACTTGAATTGGTTGAAAGTGGCATTTCGGCAAATTGTGGTCCAGCGAGAGTGGTAACATCATGAAACGATGTATGAGATCTAATCGGTCCCGGAGTGTTTGATTGTTGAGAGTTCATCAGTACAGGTAAGAATACAGTGGGAGGCATGAAATTCATGATTGGCCAACAATTCCAAAGCGGATTTGAGACAAATGGAACGACTAGTGGAGTTCCTTGATGGTACATTTGAGCCGACTCCAGTGTCGAAATCGGAACATCAATGCCAACTTTCTCAGGTGCCGAAGGGTCCAAAGATTTTGTGTTGGTTTCTGTTTCGAGTTCCGAAGTACACTCAGAGGGAACAACGTTGAAGAGAGAGGAAGCTATTGGAGTTGAGGAAAGCGAGATTTGTTGATCTTTTGTGTCAGTGAGAGAGGTGAACGGATCACTTGGAGAAGTAGACATTCTTCACGAAATTGAGATGTCTCGAGGAGAACTCAGTAGCTCAGATGAATGGCAACCAGAAGGTAATAGTAGGTAGACGGGATAAGACTGACGAGACTGACAGAATGCGTCGACCCAAAACCTTTGTATGGCGGCGGAGTCAAGGAGTAGGCTGAGCAATGTTAAAAACCAAAAGGTAAGAGTAGTAGTCGGGATAAGATTGACGAGACTGTCAGAATATGTAGACCCAAACCGTCATATAGAGCAATTTCGGTATGTGTAACAACCGGCCATCTGCTGAGAATGGCTAACACACAGTACCTTCAATTTGTTTCCCGCAGCGCACTAGGCCGTCAAAGGATCGGAAAGGCAACACAAAGGGTTCCACAACCTGCAGGATAGGAAGACACCAACACCTGCCTTAGAAAGTGTATCGGTACAAATGATGGATAAAGAAACGGAAAAAAAAAAACTGGAAGACATTGTAGTCAGAATCATATGAGTCAGAATTGTTTCCACTTGAGAATTACATATGTAAAAATTTAGTGTTCTTAATTCGAAATTTAACGTTTAAAAAAAATCTTGCGACAAACTGATACGTTTTTATCTGTGTTTCCATGTGCCTTTAAAAGTGTGCCAACCGACTGCAAGATTTTATTACAATAACCTCTAGAACTTGGAAAACCATGAAGATCGATTTACTCCTCAAATCTCTCTTTCCAGAACTTGTGTGTCGCACTTTGAATATTTTTGATTCCCCAAATTTCGAATGTCACAGAAACAAGAAACGATGAGGATATCAAGAAAGAAAAAATATCACACTGCTCAAAGTTTTTAAGTAAGTTCCAAAAGTTCTGAATAAAAGTGAGTTCGAATTTTTTTTTTTTTTTTTTGTAATACATGTACTTTTTTGTGTGTATTTATCTGAGATGTGTAGTTTTCTGTTCATTGTTATCAGTTCTAGATTCCTCTCCACATGGACCATCTCGGTCTTTTTTGTCTGGTCCCTTCCAATTCTACCCTCGCCATCGTCCACTCTCACCCTTCACTCATTATTCCCACCTTGTCATCTGTTGAGTGTTTGAATGGTCATAAAACTATCTCAACCGTCTGACACATCATAATATGCCGCAATGCCACCTACCCTCTTCTTCTGGCACTAATCCCTTCACTCTCTGTGTAAGAAAGGTGCGAATGATCAAAGAACTTTGATCGAAACCAAAAGATCGACGTCACAAAAAAAACTATCTGTGAAAAGTAGGATAAGTACTGGAAAATGTATCACAGGATTTCAATAAACCGAAACGAAATGCCCGAAAATATTCAGTTTTCAGATCTTGGTATGTTGTTGTTTTGAAGTTTTAGAACATGGAATCCGAGAAAATCACTTCTGAGCATGTGCAGAGAAGGTGAAACCCTAACTGATATTTCTAAGATATACATGTCCTTTGTCGTTGAAAACTTGGCGCGAGCTCACTGAAAAATGTGATTGCTCATCAAATTCTAAAGGGCAGAATGTCACAGTGAGGATGAGAGTATCGATAACTTCGACTCATTTTTTGAAATTTAGTTTTATTAGTTTCTGTATTTCTTTCCATCTTCCTAAGCGATCACTCATGCTCTCATTCATTTGTGTGTTTTTTCGATCATCTTTCGCATCACTTTTCTCAGCTAATTGATTTGATAAGTGCTTGGAAGATGTCTGGTTGTGATCCATGTAATCGTCTCCAAATCAATGCTTCGTTCATCAAAATCAGAAGACTTTTACGAATCCTAATAACATTTCACCGAAATAACACCAGTAATCCGCATCTGTTTACCGATGGCTCACATACAAATACACCTGTCCTCGCCTCTTTTTTCGTCCTGCTTTCACATCTCTTTCTAATTATAGGGATTCCCATATTTCCTGCTATTTTTTGTTCTTCTCTCTAGTTGACACCTGGGAGCTCATTTCCAAGCGGTCAGTATTATGTGTCTGTTTATACTCTCTATGCGGAAAATCCGCTTCATTATGCTACTCTATTTTCAACTCACTGTCTACATGATGCAATCTCAACAACTGGAAGTTTTACTTTCTTATGCGACTCTAGAAAAAGAAGCGACGTCAACAAATTAACCTTAACATTATCAACACTTGATGCGGTTTTTCACATAGTTTTTAAATTGCAGTACCTTTTCTCTTGATCAACATATTGATGTAACAGTGTCCGAACATTGAAGAAGGCAATGAATTATTGTGTGATGAAACTTGTTTTTTTGAACCACAAGTTCCCTCGAACCCGAGATTATACCCAAGATTGCTCATGCTTTCTATAATGTTTCTAGAATTTTCTTATTTTCAGTGAATATGTATTTGCTATGCTCACTGCAGCCAGACATCGACTGTCATTTGCTTTGAATGAAATTTTGTGAAAAATATGCAAGTCTGTATACATATTAGCATGATAAAAATGAAATGAAAAATCATGAATAAAGTTTAATTTGCAATCAAAAAGTTATATTCAACAACTTATCATCTCATTTAAACAATGATCCCCATCCTCAACTGACGCTCGTATTCCATAATAAGCGTTCGCGTGTTGAGCTCCCATTTAGCTTGCAGCAGCCCAAGTGCTATCCACAGGTTTTCTGAAAACTCGATAGTGTTGTTTAGAACGCTTTATTGAGGTAACGAGTCTAGTTACAGAACATAAAAAAACTCACTAACGTCTTGGAAACTTCCAAGATTCTCCATACGAAACCATTATGTGAAAACGCCGAAGCCAGACGTTATTGGTGGCTTGATGATCTGGGGAATCATAGAAGAGTTGGGATTGAAGAGACTTTTACGGGCGTATTCTGAAAACTTCTGAGTAGGAACAAAAACTGAGGAATACCAAACTAACTTAGTAAGATGTCCTTGTAGAATGGAACATCGCGGCAGTATCGGCGGGCTTCCACCAAAAAGTCGCCTCTTGCAACTGGCAAGTTCCGTTGGTACTGGTTGGTGGGTGCAATTTCGGTTCGTGGTACCAAGTCGTATGGCCTCCAATAGGTCTGGGAGCTGAAATATGAGAAGTTGAGTCTTGTCAAAGTACACAGAGTTACCTGTAGGCTTTTTCATTTTGTTTGGAGAGCTCACAGTAAGGTCCAAAGGCTGGTTAGGATCTTGATGTTGAGGAGGAGTCAACATGACGAGCCTCGGAAACATAATTGCCCAATAGAACATGGGCAAATTGGTGGGACTTAATTGCTCATCGAGAACCGGCTCATGTGATTATCTGAATAAGAGCTTTTGTTCTCAAATTGTAAGGTGAAACCAAAACCTTGCCTATGCAATCTTTCTCGCTGCATCGTACTCATTGGATAGAGAGGGGGAAGGATTGCAAGATTGGTCATTCTGAGAGAAGAAGAAGCTCCATGCGATTGAGCAAGGTCGTATTCGTCCTCTTCTCATTCTTAAATATCAATCATTTTTTCTGGACGTTCAACAAAAATTAGGCTGCGTAGGTGGCAGCCAATTGTCTCAAAATAACATTTTGTACGTATGTGCAGTTTCAGATTTCGCCGTTTCTAATAATAATAAATTGAAAAGAAACTCACTTTTTGATGTCTCGTGTGAAATTTTCACCACCTCCGCAGATAAAACAAGCGATAAATTATACAGAGTACACATCCCATAATTAGGTAGAATACAATAAATTTTTCATAAAATCAGACTAAATACTAAAATTGAAGAATCCTTTCTCAGTCGGTTCCCATTTCACCAATACACTTCTGAAAAATAAGAGTTATGCACGGCTTTATATACTACTGCATTGGGCACATGACAAGAGTAGTGATGTGACAAACAAACCCGTGGGATTAGATTGAAAAAAGAGTGTTGGATATTTAGAAACGCAGGGACAATTTTTCCACCTGCATCAAGCGGACATAACGGAAGTGATCAAAGATCTTTTGAAGGGGTGGATAAAACTACATACATCAGGAAAAGTTTAGAGAAATCACAGTTGTAAAGGAAGCGATTGAGTCTCCGCAACAAGAAAATTGTCAAACCCATCAATCTCACTCTGTTAGCTTTCTCATGTTATCGCTTGAAACTCGGGCACACGCTCCTGGAATGGTTCGCGAATTTGAAGAAAAGGCGTTTCGAAAAGTTGTTCTGTTTGTAGCAGTAGAATGTTGTTATGTAATAAGACTTCCCTTTTTTGTGTAGATGAAAAAAAAGGAATCGTTTCCATTCGAATGGAAATCAAAAGAATGCAGGCCACAAAACATCATGATAGTCAGGGACATTTTGTGTAGACTCGAAGACAGACGGAGTTCGTATAAAAATCAACACGTTTATTATAAAATTATTACAAAAAATTAAGGCAACAAATCAAAACAAAAAGCAGGGCAGCAGTGTTGCTTGAGCTTCTCCTCATTAGCATGAAAGTCCCGAAAAAAGGTGACCAGTATAAAATAAACTTCTCCAACCAGTAGAACGACCATCAAACCCGCATTACATTGGATCACACAGCATCTCGATGACCTCCGAATTTTTCGTAGATTCTGAAAACAAAACGATGAAAATGAAAAATAAGTTTAGAATTTAATTGGATGTCAAATTAAAAAAAAACTTACTTTCAAAATATTCATTTCAAATTCTCGGCCATTCTCGCAGAAGGTTTTCAGAGTTCTGAAAATCACAACGTTTCAACTGAACAAAGAAAAAGAAACTCACTCAAAATTTTAAACCCATCCTTCGAGTTCTCAATAGGCTTGCGCAGCTGGCAGTATCTGTAAATTAAGGAATTTGGTTCATATGTACATAGTTTGATAGTTTTCGGTATAGAAAATTGAAAACGAAAACTCACTCCTTGATGTGTCCGTAACTGAACTTGCCAACAGAATACTCGATAGATGTAGTCTAACGACCAACCCATAATCAGATAGAATACCATAAAATTTTCAAAAAATCAGACTAAATACTGAAAATGAGGGATCCTTTTCTCAGTCAGTTCCCATTTCACCGATAAACTTCTGAAGAATATCAGTTATTCACGGCTTTATATACTACTGGATTTGGCGCATGACAAGATTAGTGATGCGATGAATGAATCAGTGAGATACGATTAAGAAAGAGCGTTTGACATTTGGAGACGCAGAGAATAATCTTTTCAGCTGTTTTTGGCAGGCTTCACAAAAACACCCGAGAGATCTTATAATTCAGTGGATAAGGTGACATCAGACAAAAAGGGATAATCTTTCATGCGTTTAGTAGGAAGGCTTTCGTCATTTGTTTTCAATTTCTAAGACTGGAGAAGATGTAGGCATTTCTGAAGAAGTATCAAACCGGTACTGCAAAAGACCACATATATTGGGAAGCTGAAAAATTGTTTGAGAATATGAAAAGCTTGGAAAAATGAAAGCTGTCAAAAAAAAAAGTCAAATCGATTTAAAAATGGTAATTATCTTGAAAAACGTTGTGAGTCATACAAATGAAATTAGTGCAATCCCATCCATTAACCGAAATTGTACATTGCTTCGATACTAATCATGTTTTTTATTATCCATCACACTGTTCCTTTCTCTTCTTTTGACGTCACTGATACTGAAATAATCACACAAAACTATATATAGTAGACTATATAGTTTTTTTAAATACGGAAAATTGAAAACAGTCAGAATAAGTTTACCTAACTGTTTATAATTTGTCATCTCGTTTCCACTTTCTTCTAAACAAACACAAAAGAGATTGAGTGAAGATACACAAGACCAATGATATGAAAATTTCCGATGGATTTCAATTGCTTGATTCTTAAAGATCTTATTTCGATTAGAAAGGAAACTCAAACTCCAAAATGGAGCCATGGTGAAACGTTATATTATGAATCATTCATTCCGGTCAGTATTTTTGTGGAATTGAAGCAGAAAATTACTCCCGAATGAGACATTTGGATAAAAGTACGACGGAATTCGGTATTCCGAAAATTATCGGAATCGAATTCCGATCGGAATGATCCCAAAAATATACTTCTTCGGAGTTGCTGTTGTCACAAACTCTGAATGGCTTTCACACACATTTCACTTTTTTTTCTTAAAAACCTGTGTTACTGTTAGTTTGTTGAATTAACTTTCGAAAAATTTTCAAGTGAGATTTTTTACTCAACAACAAGGGTATTTTGAAGGTTATCAAATTCCGATATTCAAAAACTCGGTTTCAAAATTCCGAAAGACCCCATCACCCCTGCCTACAGGGTCTCAATTGTGAAATCGTTTATTCATAGAGATGTTCTATAATAGAAGTAAAAATTGACAGTATCGTTCATCTGGTTGAGATTTGGTTCGTTCCTTGATTGATGAAGAGAAAATGCTAATGAAAATGCAATTGATCTGGTTTATTTCAGCAATTTGAGTTTCAGAAAAATTCAGGACATTATTTCCTATTTTCGATGGTTTAGTCACTCGAAATAGTGTTAGTCATGCACACATGACTTTTACGAGCGCATCTATACACCAAAAATGAACATTGATTCCGAAAATCTTGTTTTCCAGTTTCCATAATAATCTCTTTTTTCTTTGAACGCCACTGAAATCGAGATAAGCTGAGAAAAAATCTGAAAACAAAAGTATTAGGCCTGCGTTATTGAATTCGTACACTGTCTCAACAATCTCTAATTTCAGATGTCACGATTCCTAGAAACTAAAAATTCTGAAAACAGCAAGATTAAATCTGCGTCTCCAAATATTCTTCACTCTTTCAATGTTTTCCGTTGATATCCTAATGACGTCTTCTTCCAGGTCACTAATCTGGAAATGGGCGGAGCTCAACCTCATCTTATATAAACGCGCGACAACTACAAAATCGTCATAGTTAGTATTGTAGTCTAGCAATGGAACCGTGTGTTTGGATCCTCTAAAATTTGATTTTTCTGAAAATATTCTAAATTTATTCTATCATGTCTAATTGTTCGGGTCTTCATCTCGTGGCTGGTATCCACGGGTTCATGATTGTTCGGATGGCGTGAAGTAAGTTCTGACCTCTCGAAAATGAAACTGATCTGAATATTATAGAACGTGTTGCGGAGTTCATTTGTACTCATTACGAAAGGAAGTCATGTCTACCCTGTCAAGCCCATAGTGGTTAAAAATAAGATCCAGCACCATGTAAGTTCATTGAAACTTTCTCTAACTAGACCGAGTATAATTTCTGGATTTCCATTAAAATACAATACCTGAAAAACAAAGGTTTCAAATAGTCACTAATTTCTATACGTTTTCAGCATCACCATCATCACCCCAGAACGTTTTGAAGGAGGATATCATTCATTGTTTTTTATTAGTTTTTAATTGTAATCAGCCTTCAAAGTTGTTTTTTGTAGTTGCATCTTGAATATGTAAATAAATATTTTTCGAAAATCTTTCTCAAGCTCTTATCGTGAAGCTTTCGTAGTTCCTGAGACACAGTTGTTACTACATATGCACAGAGAGTGGTGTTTCAAAATCTGAATCAAGAAGAAGAGACGTTTCACTCGTCCTTAACTGACCAGTTACACATGAGGAAAGTGTCTCAGGAGGAGTCTTGTCCACCTTGTCTGAAAAATGGTGTCTGAAGCAGAACATGCAACTAATAAAAAGATACAGTGCCGATCCCATCAGTGATATCATTTTCACACAGATTCGGTTACGTGATCTGAAACCGCTCTAGCTACTTCACAGATAACTCACTCGATGAGCAATCGAGAGTAGTTCGCCGAAACTTTGTAAAATTCCAGATGGCGTTGAATGATGACATTCAAACGTGGAAATTTTTTTTCGTGGAATGGGCACGAAACTTAACAAAGATGCCAACATTTCAGAGGTTCTCAATGATAATTCAACGCCTTGGACCTTGAGACAGTTCAGGAGAGATTGCTGAGAGTTCCAAAAAGCCGCTGATCTTGCCCTCACAGCAGAACTCAACAGCTGCTGATGTGACACCTATCTGTTAGCATTTACGCACAAGGACATTAACGGCCAACTAGAATTCGGAGACCGTTTTCATTCAAAAGATCTTGCGGACAGATATCTCTGCTAGATCTTGCCAAAATATTAAGTCCCTAAAGTAGGCATTGGTCCCAGAATGAGACAATTTGTCAGCCAATACCCGCATGCCAGCACTGGCCGCAACCTGCGGCTTCTCCGAGCTGTCATCGAAGTAAGGGGAGGTCAGATCGTTCATGAATACCTAAAAACTTTTTGTAAGCAACCAAAGCAATATATTCTCGAGTTTCATGTGTTTCGGCCGGTAGGTTTTTGAATACAACCACGATACATTTGTCTGGGTAATTATGGACTACCATGTATGGAATTAAGGGGAATCATGGGGGGAAAAATTGATTTCTGATGACCTCACCAGTCTAAATTACCTCGGAGAAACGCTCTGAGATGTTTTGTGTGCATTGAGCTACTAAATCGCCCTTTTTGCTCCTTCCAACTTTTTTCTGAAAATCGCAGCTAATGTAAGTCTACGAAGTCGCCAAGAAGCCTAAAAACCTCATAATCAAAAATTGACTACAAGGTCATGAGATACAGGTGCCACATTAGGTTCAGTTTACCTTCAATCAGACTTGATTTTCCCGGCTGACAGAAAGTTTTTCGGGCTGAAAATTCAAAATCAGAAGTATCTTTACAATTAACAAACGCAAAATTCTGTGTGTGTGTCTGTCTGTGTCGTGTCTCCCGCCCTAGCGAAGTCCCCACTGAACCAAATCTTCTCAAATTTTCACAGGTTATCAGGAATGGGGCCTGAATAATGCCTGTCTTTTTCGATTTTCGATTCGACCAAAAATGAGCTCATGCAGGCTCAAAAACCTCTATTTTTCTCCAGGGAAAGAATTTCGCGCGATAGTTTTGCACCGGTAGATCAAATATTTTAGGCCTGCTCGACGGGCCCCAGAGGGGCGCAGCCCTCTGGTCTTTAAAAAAAAGCCAGAAAGTGTTTGCCCTTTTCTACCCGACTCGAGAGTTTTTTTTTCAATAAATTTGACATTTTCTCGTGTTCGCGACTGCTTAGATCATCTCTCTACAGAAGTTAACAAGACACCCCATTCAGTTCCGCATTTCTCTTTTGCATATGTGCGCGCCAACGCATTTCGCTGCCGGCGGTCACAGCGCCAAACGCCGAGTGTCGGCTTAAATGTTGCTCGCGAGAGCACCAAGCGATTCCTTTTTCTTTCGTCTTGCTTGAAACTCAACCTAGGAACTTCGAACAATAACCACCATTTTTCATAGCTTTTTTTTCTCAACACAGTAAGACACAGAAATACGGTCTGTGACAAAGACCGGAGACCTATGTCGACACTCGGTTGTATTTTTTAACTATTCTGCAGGGAATGTTCCAGTGATTCCAGCGGTACAACCTGAAAAAATCTAATTATCAAAATAATGTGAAACGTGTTTCACATACATAGATAATGAGCAAACAAGGAAGGGTAAAAGTGCCGGAAGATCCGTATAAATTATAGGAAACAAAGAAAATGGCATTGATTTTTGAATTCATTATATAAAATTGATATGAAAAAAAGTAAAATACGATATATGAACACACGAAAGCTTTGACAATTAAACCAGGTATTGTAAGTAAAAGAAAGATAATTGAGTTTGAACATCAAAAGGAATCTACTATACAAAAAAGTCAGAATACTACAAAAATTCAGGGATTGGTTTGCATCTTCGGTTTTGTAAAAGTTTTAGAGTTATACTAGTCTTCGAAAATGTTTGATTGTTTTGTATTGCAGATTTTGAAAATTGATTTCGTTCGTATGGTGACCTATCATTGATTCAGGATTTTCTTGAAAAAAACTGTTTTGGTGGGTAATTGACGTCAATATTCTGTAGGTATTTCTAACTGGCATTGGAAAGTTTTGAAAGGTGAGTCACGTAGCCAAGAAGTCTTGAATAGTGAATGAATGGAACATCTGGTTTTCAAATCAATTCTTAGTTTTGGATCAAGTAAAGAGTATGTTGTAGGTTTTTTTTGAGTATGAGAGTATATTTTTAAGGAGTATGTTGTGTTGCTGAAAGTCAAGAAAAAGTGTCAGGATTCTGTAAGTAGGCTTTGCTAGGAAGAAAAACTCAGAGAAAAAGAAACTCGTTAGAAAAACTCTCGTAAAACAGAGGAACATGTCCGAGATGATAGAGGATGACCCATACCCCGAAAGAAAACTGAAAACCAATGGTAAGCAAATAGTGATTACCTTGCACAATCTGACTCGCGCAACCTAATTGTATAACCTTGTGTACACAACAAAATAGATAAATCATTTATTCAGAAAAAAAGTGGAACAGTAAATTTTTATTATCCATCGACGATGTCCATCGCTTCCTTAATGAGAATCAGGAGTTTGAATCTTCCCATCCCTCTAACTCGTCGTTGCTGATCAACTGGTCCATTGTGTCTCTAAAAAATCTCGAACAGTATGCTCTACCTACTGAAAGATTTCAAACGTTGACATACCAAATTTTCAGTTTAATGTTCAAACACACCCAATACAAGTCTTACTGTAACGAGAAAACTGAACAAATGAGGATTATGATAGTGCAGTGTGGTTAGTGAGTGCAAAGTGGGTGCATGCAATCTGAATCTCAATCTAATAGATATCACAATCAACCTATCTATTTGGCCTTCCTCAACCTCTACTAGCTAATAAACTCAAGTGCAAGCACTTGTTCAATTATCTCGTCGAGTAAAGACTATGTATCTAGTTTGAATTGAACATGGTTCTCGAGAAATTGAATTTCGAAATCTTTCAAATAGTCAAGCATACTGTTTGATGGTTAATTTTTCACTTTACCCAACTTTCAAAGTTTGAAGTTGTCTGCATCTCTGAAGTTGCCCATTTCATTTCCTTTGATCTGATCTGAAAAACAAGAAACGTAAAAAAACAGAATGAAAACAAAAAATAAAAATGGAAAACGATAAAAACTGTAACTAATAGAGGTTGAAAACCATCGCGCCTCCGCAAATTCAAACGCCAGACTGTGCAAGCTAAGCACCATTCACTTATCCATTGCTTTTCAGTTTTCTTCGAGATATGGTGTTCCAATGTTAAACTCGAATTTTTCCAACTTGTCCCTACTCTCTTCGTCATTTTCCACCAGACTCTACCCGCTCACTAAACCCGTCATAAGATTATGGTATATATAGGCAACAACAACAACTTTTAGATGATTTTTTGAACTTCAAGAAAATTATATTTTAGGATTTCCAAACAGGAACTTGATTCTAGACCAAAGTGTCCAGAAATGAATAATAGAAATGAAGATAATGAAGTTATACGGACTACTGACTACCAAATTCAAACTTTCACGAGCACAAAAGAAAATAGCTCTACTGAAATTCTGTCTTCAACCCAAAAAAACCGTTTTCTAGAGAAAAAATTGAAAATATGATGGTCACAAAATGATTCAGTTTTCAAACTGAACCTCAAGAATACTGCAACACAAAAATAGCTTCGTTTAGAGAATTTTGGTTTTCGAGTATCCACAATAACACTCCCACATCGCCTTGTTTGCAAACCAACCCCCCTACTACATAACAGAATATGAAAGAATTGAACAGAAAAAAAAAGACCGGGATGAAAAAAAAACAAAACGAAATCTCACTGCTAACTCTATACGCGATAGTTCCCGACCTTCCTGCACGCCCGTCTCTTGATCGCCTCTCCGATGCCACCAGAAAATGTCTCTCCAGCCGTTCCGACGTCTTCCTTGATGGTTCGATTTGAATAAGACGTGGTTTTGGGAGCCTGAAAACAGAGAATGTTTGGGAGAACTATAGGGTTTTGGGTTAACAAACATTATAATTTTCCAAGCCAAAAAGTATCGATTTTACAAATTGTCTTACCTTTCGAACGCCGCTCTTGATCTTGGGCGCAGCCGCTGTCTTCTTGGACGACTTGGCTCGAGTCGGTTGCAACGGCGGGGCAGGAGCTGCTTGGCGAGATGAGCGAGTCCGACGCATCTGTGGTGGCGAGATGGGCTGCGTTGTTGGCATCTGTTGAGCGGGACGGCGGGAAACGGGGGACCGGCGTCTTGGAGTTGGCTTCATCGACTGACCAGCCTGGGTCGACTGGGGTGGCTGTGTGAGGATCACCGGCGCTGTGTTCCTTGGAGCTGGTGATGACGATGAGGTTCCAGGTTGTGGTGGAGATGGCGATGGGCTTCGAGATGGTGCTCGAGATGGCGATGACCTTCTGGATTGAGGTGGAGTGAAGTCGAGGTCATCGCTGTCGACTGTACTGGCATTCGAAGGGGTAGCAGCAACCGGAGCATTCTTCCTTCTGCATTTGGTGGAACCACAAAGACAATTCATCATCATTGGGACGTGCTCCTTGTACTCGTAGTCGAACGTCAGCTCCGTGCCAGCGTTGATTTCACCTTTGGCGTAGAACGCCACTCTCTGCATTCCTCCTGGCGTTCCGGGCACTTTCACCATCTCGCACTGGAGGTTTGGCTCGCAGCTGTGATTGATGCAGCGCGAGATGTTCCCTCGAAGCTTCGAGTCGATGAAGACGAAGCTCGACCCCATTCGAACACTCAGGAAGTAGAGCATGGCGTCATTGTTGGCGGCGAGGTATGCAGCTTCACGCTGCTCCTTCTCTTCGGCCGTCAGAACTTCGCCGACGTATTCCACGACGAATTGCCCTTCCCGGAGAGCTTCCTCCGTCGCAACTCCTTTTCCCTTCACCGTGTCGATCAACTTCAGCTTAGCTTCCTCCTTCCTTTCCAACTTCTGGTTCTTGCATCCTTTAGCTTTGCAAGAGGAGGGACATTCCCACCTGCAACCCACATTTTCGCAGACGCTGGAGCAGTCGCGGTCATGTTCGTGGCATTCGCAGCTGAAAAATCAATTCAATTTTCAGTCTCGGAAAGTGATGGAAATGTGCTTCAATAAGTTTCTTGAATTGTTCGAAATATTCCTCTGATTTCTTCTGGACTATTCGGGGAGAACTTTTTCAAAACTTGAGGACACTGTTCACCCTATTCCTCCTCCCAATACACCAAAAAAGATTGAAACTCACTGGTCCTCGTCGTCCACCATTTCGAAATGAGGTGGATACTCATTTCGATCAATTGGAGCAAAGGGGGCGTGGATGTTGAAGGCCCTTGCCACTGGCCTCTTCTTTCCAGCTGCTCCGAGACGGCCACGGCGGGATCCGGCAGCTCCGCTTCTGGCTTTCGAAGAACGGCTTGGCTTCGATCTTTTGGAGACGAGCCAGTCCTCGTCATCGTCGTCGAGGCGCCGCTTCTGATGACGAACTGCCGGCTTCGAGGGAGCAGCCTTCTTCGCCACGCGACCAGAGGGAGACTGCGACGCCTTCCTCTTCATAACGCGGGTTGCGGGAGTCTGAAATATCGTTAATGAGTGACTTTTCAGTCTGAAATTTGTTAAGTTAAATGTTTTCCTAATGTTACATTTGAAGGACTATCACTAACCAGACTTCAGAAAAGGGGATTTCAACGACCACGTTATTGTTCCAGATCAGTGAAATGGGCTAGTCACTACTGTCTCAGATCCGTCTAGAATACGTTAGAGCTAGTCAAAAAGGTTATAAATCGAGCGAATAACTACAAAATGCCATTCTTCCTAAAAGAGTCCCCTGGTAACCATGTCTTTTCACTTTGATCAAATTTATCTCGGCTCCTTGTAACAGCTATGGAAATATTGTCAGCTAACCAGAAAAATATGCCTGACTTTGTGCTCAATAATTTGTTAATTGATTTTCATTGCAAAACTGCTACAAGAACAAGGTTGTGTTTAATCAAAGAGACCGTGAGAATGTGCCGGTCTAATAGAGGGAGTAATTTAAAAAGTAGATTTTATTGGTTTTTGAGTTCATGATCTGAACTTTGTGTTTTTCCATGAAATCTGTCTATCCTTGATTGAAAACTATGTTGCCAGGATAAAATTTCAACTAATTATGAGTACCACTGGTTGGGAAAATGATAATTCTTGGAAAATTTTTGGAAAATATTTTCAAAACCATTCCTTGCCTACTTGTAATACCCATAAAATCAAGTTTTTACACACAATTTTACTTACCGAAGAGGTCCCGGTACCGGCCTGGATTGGAGTGTTCACACTTGGAGTGGATGACATGATTTCGATGAACGTGAGTTGATCTGCAAAAATGAAGAATTGGAAAAGCTACAGAAAAGTGAAAAAAGTTACGACCAAGGAAAAAGTGAGAATGAAAAAATGACAGGAAACTCTCCGAGCAGTTTTGAATACAAACAGGTAGAAGAATAGAGATTCACGGTCGTAAAAAACTACATACCCTGGGAACTCTATGTAAATTTGGAAAAAAAGCTGATGGGAGCAAGAAAAAAGTCGTGGAGAACTTATCATAGATCGAAATTTAAAAAAAGAGTTTTATTGACTAACGCGGGTCATTTAATAAACCATACAAATGCTCGAAATCATCCTATCCTCGAAACTACTATTGTTATGACACTATCTGCCATGAAAAAGCCTTGCCCTTCTTTCTTGGATGCGCGAAAGTTTCCCGACAGAAGGCATCGGCATGCCCGCTTCCTCTCAGAGAGCTCTCCCGACAAATCAAAAGAAAAGGTCCGAGAAGATCGTATGAGTTGGTATAAACAAATGAGGAATTGCCAGTCATTATCCGAAAGGGAAATAACGTACACCGGTTAGAAATAACTGAGCTGCTTGAAACTGCACCCAGAAAACACTTTGGAGCGAAATTAGTGGGAAAACACTTTGGAGCGAAATTAGTGAAAAGATATTCAGAGAAAAAAATGAACGAAAGGAGTGGAAATTCAGAACACATGAGTGTCGATAGACAGATATTTTATGCAATGGAGGGTACGTGGCCACTGACTAATGATGCTGAGACACACATTGACTCAGTGGCCATGGGTACAGACATGATGCTGAGACATACTGACTCAGTGGCCATGGCCACAACCATGATGATGAGACACACTGAGTCAGTGGCCATGGCCATGATTTGATGGAGTCTTTCTCTGCGTTGGTTCACACATAGAAAAAAAAGAAGAATGGGGGCACACGATATATCGTATCTTTCCTTATAAACCGGCACCCCTTGCTCGCCACTTTGACTGAATTTATCTCGCTTTCTGAAACGGATATGAAAAAGTTGCCAACTAACAAAATCTTCATGACAACATGAGGAACATTTTGTTAGTGATTCACTTTTTAATAGCTAATACAGGAACCGAGATAAATATGTTCAAAGTAACGAGGGATGCGGTAGCAGGAGAGGAATGTAGTAAGGGGCATCAAATGCTGTAAGAGTGCGGTAGGAGGTAAAGGGATGCAGTATGAAATGTGGTAAGTCATAAACTGATACAACTTCAGCATTCTCATTTGTCCCAGAAGAAAAAAAAAAGCAAAAACTGTCGTGAAAGGAAGAAGCGAGCACACTAAATGAATCAATCGGATCAATTATAGGCCTTGAAAAGTATTATGCTTGCCGGTTATAAACAATTCCGTATCTCGGAATCCGCCAAAAGGCATCGGCATGACGGTACTTTCTCAAAAGGGCTCTTTCGGGAAGGCAACAGAAAAAGCCTGGAGAAGATCGTACGAGATGATATAAACAAATGAGGAGACGTGAGCCATCACGAAAAGAGACCAAATACACGACAGAAGAAGAAGGCATTGATGGGCATCATGAGGGAAAAAAGAGGTATATACAGTAAGCCGCTTGTAATCAAAAGATTCAGAATACGCAAAATTCAAAAGTAAAGAAAGTATATTCAAAAACAGAAAAAACGCCATGAATGAAAAAGACAATAGGTGAAAGGGAAAAAAGTGAGGAAACCATCTTTCGAGCAGTTTTACGTACAAGTAGGAGAGAGCAGAGAGAAGAAGACGGGAAAAAAGTCGTAAAGTGATATAAACTGTGGGAACTCCATGCAAATTCTTAACGGAAAGCGGTACAAACCAAACCTCCACAGAAAGTGGGCACGTTAGACATACGAACCGAAAAAATGAGCGTATCTAGGAAACCAACCAAAAGTTTCTGATAGAGAGCGTAGTTTGTTAGAAACGCAAATGGGAAGAGGAGAAAATGAAAATCAGAAAAAAACTGTCAATTCTGAGAATGAGGAGAAACAAGTGAGAGGTTAATCCCGCCAACTTGATATGTCTCGCTTTTAATGTGGTCCATACGCCATGCGCGAACACAGCAGCACTGTCCAAGTAAAAGGGGGAGACCACAGTCAAAGTAATGGAGAAGAGGCGGGGCCACATGGTCGTGATGCACGCCGTTTCTTCAGCACTTAGCTCCTCCTACAGGCGTTCGTGTGTTACGTAGTGAAAGTGTTGGGAACTGTCTAGAGTTGGGAGAACTGAAATACGTGCTTTCTCTGTCATGGAATAGTTTCTGCACCTCTGTTCTTCCCCGAAAACTAGCGGTCTGCATGACAGCAAAACGATGGAGTCATGAAAGGAACCGAAAAGATAGGTGTTACGCATTCTTGTCTCGCACGGGTAATTAACATCTGCTCTCAATTACTAAACGATAGTGAGATGGTATCTCGCTGTCACGAGCATCTAGCTTCTTTGGTACGCTGCCGACGATTACATCAGGTGCACCGTTTTGACAAATGAAAACGGCTATTAGCCATCCGACGTTATGGTCTTCCAATTGCTCCTGTGATATGTAGCTGAAGTCATGTGTCAAGATAGATTGGTCACATTGAAGGATTTTCAACAATTATCAACGTTTTGGGAAGGATCACGGTGTTTCAGAAAATCTCCAATATCCATATTGGTCTTGATCACCTAATCCATTTTTCAAACTGTGCATTCCCATTCAATCTCAAACTCATGCACGGTATGATTCAAAGGGAATACAGATAGCCAAGATGTTTTTGTAGTTGTTTGCGCCTTGTGATCCGAAATGAGATTGTTTGCTCTCGATAACATCTTCATGACATGAATCCATTGTTCTTCATCTAAAGGGAGTTCCATTTTTGAAACATCTGTTAGATATTCTCTCCAGCGGATTAAGGTGATACTAATGGCCTCTGGGATTCTAATGGTCTCAAGGTGATACTAATGGTCTCAAAGGTCAAATGTGCGCACGGAGAAATGTTTGTAGTCTGCTCGGCAAGGAATATACAAAAATGTGAGGCGTTTGCTGAAATATCATGAAGAGCTCAGAAAATGGTTTGTTCCAAGTACTTTCTGGGGACGCTTCAAATTTTTAGGCTGTGATTGTCGCTCTATTTTGTCCATTTTGCAAATCATCCATCAAATAGAACTTGACAATTGGAATACGAAAGCTCAAGCTTGATCCTATGATCCTCCACAAGAATGAAGATCTACCGTTTTTCAATATGTTCACCAAGTTTTATGGAAATCGGATAGTTAGACATACTTTTTCAACTGAGCAATTTTGATTCATAAAGCACTGAAACTCACCAAAAGGGATACAGTTATGGCCACCACTGTAGGTACTAATTTATGTTTATGTTTAGTTCGGGTTTATGTTTTTCTTTGTATGTTTTTATTCATTTCTCCCGTTTTTTCACAAATCCTGTAATGTTGTCAAAACAAAAGTTGCGTTGGCAGGTGTTACTGACTCGAACACAAACATTCGCGTCAGTAACACCTGCTGACATTGCGCAGTGGACGATTTTTCATCCTGCAAAGCGAACAGAGGAGACCAGAGGGCCCGCCCCTTTGGAGGGCAGGCTTGAAATTTCATCTACCGGTGCAAAATTAGAGCATGAAAAAAATGAGGTTTTGAGCCCGCATGAACTCATTTTTTGACACATACACACATTTCGTTAATATAGTAAAGATGTCCATAACGAGAAGGAATTTTTTCATGGAAAAAAGGGACTGAAACGCTTCCAACAACTGACTGTAAATCACATTCGTAAACCAACTCTTTGTAGTGAAAGGAAAGCAAGGTAGGTGTTTGGAATAGTATGAAGCTCTCAGAAGAGGTGTCAAACCGATGAGGTTCACACGGGGGCCATGAATATTCATATATCTGTTGTGGTGGGCTGATAAGAAGAGTCATACAGTGCGGTGCAAATTCACATGTTCACCTTTGTTAGAGAGTGTAAAGTGTCGGGGGCTTTAGATAGGACTGAGGAGCCGCAGGCTCTGAAACTCCGAATGAAATGCCTGAAGACCAGAATGAGAAACAGCAAGGTCTGAAACTCCGGAAGAAATGCCAGAAGACCTGAATGGTATTGCATGAAGGTGATTCCTCTGTATTATAACTTCCATCATTGGTTGTACTTTTTTATTTTTATATTCAATTCGATACCTTTTGTTTATTCATAATAAAGCTTATTATCCTGATGAATCTAATAATAGAATAAGACGCTTCAAATGCACACACTCCATGTCTACACATCTACTGTCATGTTGTTTGCCCAATTTTCCGATCTATGAGTCTCCAATTTTTGTCCAATTTTGATCCAGATACTCCAAACTTTTCTATCCCATTTTTTTTTCACAACAAGAAACCGAAACTTTTACTTTATTCAAGTACAATGATTCATATCAAATGGGGAAACTCTCGAGTATTCTCTGTTCTGACTGCCATTTCCATCTGGTTCTAGTCCAATATGACCTTTCCCTCTTTGATCCAGAAGTTAATCGGAGAACGAGGAGAGACATTGGAGATAGAGTTATCCAGATGGGTCCACACTGCCGAGAAATCAGCAGACTTTTTGATCTTCAGAGAACTGAGCTGCTTCAAGACGTCGCCGATCCAGATTCTCGACTTGTCCAGGCGAGCCGAGGGGTCCGAATGCTGAAAGAAAAGATTTTCACAATCGCTGAAAATAAATTGTTCCTACCAGCTTTTGTTTGGCCTCAAAGAGAGGCATCGTCGTATCGAACGCCGGGACTCCTGTCAACTCGATGATTGTGTAGACAGACGAAATGAAATCATCATGGCAAGAGTGCTCCTTTCCCATCATAATGAAAAAACTGCTGTTCCAGTTGAACATGTGGTGCGTCTGAGGTGGGTTGAGCTTCAGAGAGTTGCCTAAATCTATCAACTTGACGATCGCTCTCTGAAATTTTTCAATTTCCATTCTATTTCAGAATTGTCCTATCGAATACTCACCTTATTGACCACCTTCAGCATCACATTGTCTTGGTTCACATCATGATGGAGGTATCCAACCGAATGGAGTGACTGAAGAGCATCGAATATTCCGAACGTGATCCGCAAAGTATTGGCGATCGAAAAACTATGCGACGGATTTCTCACGATGACGTCGGCAATCGCCTCGCCCTCATGCGACAGCACTGAAAAATGAATAATTTTACTCGACATAAGATCTTGAACAACTCACCAATGTGCTTGTAGGACTTGGTTGTGAAAGACGCGAAGAATTGAGGCCATCCGCTGAATCCCGACACTTTCTTCAAAGCCTCCACTTCAGATTCATGTTTTTGGGTTGGATCGTCAACGATCCGCGCCACTTTGACGACTTTCTCAGCTTCCTGCTCTTCCTTATCAGAGACGAGAAAAGTGGTCGCGAACGACCCGGAACCGAGGCGATGAAGAACGCGGTAGCGTTGTTGGATGATACTGCCTTCTTGGAAGGTGATGGTGTCACACCTAAAACGCAATTTGCATTTATCCACCGAAAATCTTTATCTTTTCAGCACTAATAACATTTGAAAACTTTCGAAATGAGTCGCCAGCTGTAACTCATCTCTTGCTGGACCAATTTAATTGATTTCAGCACCAAAAATTATTGGAGTTGATGTTCAGAATTGAGAAAGTTACGGCTCTTCTTCCGTTTTCGTAACTCTAATTTTGGCAATTTTGAAACGGCAAAGTGTAAACTTTACACATACTCGAAACGAATGATGCTCATATGCTTCAAATTTTATATCTCAAAAATTGAGCAAGTTACAGCATTTTTCCTGCAACTGAAGGCACATTTTGTGTAGCGCGCCCTTTCGCAAAGTCAAAGGTGACCGATTTTTTTAGAAATTTTCACAACTGATTTATGGATATCTAGGATAATACCTGTCTAATCCGTTTTCAGATTTTTTCAAAAACTGAGGTCACGAGAACCCAAGCACTCTAATCTTCAGATTCAATCAGTAGTTTCAGTTTTGAGAACAGAGACTGACAAGTTCGCGAAAACACATCTACGGTTTTCGAAAGTTTCGACGTTTCTCATTTTGAGAAGTTGCACAGAGGAACTCAAACAAGCCGCACGTTTGACAGCTAACAGAGGGAAGGTCCAGAGGCCCTGACCGAAATATCCGCAGACTCGAGAACGGAGATGTAAGCAAAGAATATTTGCGTTAGTGGAGTGTGATGTTAACGAAATATTTCTGTATGAACACAGATAACAGAAAAAATTATTTCATTTTGCCACTTTTCGCTGCAATGACAGCTCGAAGACGTCGCGTCGACAGGTATTCCACCGAAAAGTTGTCCCATTCCTCTACCAAGTTCTTCTTCAATGCCTCAACACTTGAACGGGGTCTAGCACAGACCTTATCCTGAAGAACTCCCCAGACGGAGTAGGCGAAATGATTCAGATCCGGCGAGGAAGCAGGTCTTCATCCCTCACGATGATCTCCGCAAAGTAGATAATTTTGGGACCACCGAAGCAAGTTCTTCTTCAATTTTTTAAAGTTTTATCCATTTAATTATATTTATTTGATTTTGACACCTTTATCAACGAAAACCAGTAGACACGGAGCGAAATGCACCAAGCACCATGACAGAAGGGACGGTCTATAGGATGTTGTTTTATTTATTTGTTTTTTTAACGAATAATGATGAAATAATGAAAAAAATTTGAATAATTTGTGCGCGCGAAATGCGTCAGCAGCCTGCGTCATGGCGCCAAGAGATGATGCCCTCATGCTTAGAATATTCTTATCGCACATATTTTTCCTGCAACTCAATGCACATTTTGTGTAGCGCACCCTTTCGCATACTCAAAAATGACCGATATTCATAAAATTTTCGCGGCTGATTTCTGGATATCTAAGTATAATGCCTGTTTAATACAGTTTTTAGTTTGTCAAAAACTGAGGTCATGAGAACGTGAGAACTCTAATATTCAACTTCAATCAGTAATGCCACTTTTGAGAACAGAGACAGACAAGTTCGCAGAAACACTTCCAATGTTTTCGAAAATTTTGACGTTTCTCATTTTGAGAAGTGTCACAGAGGAACTCGAAGAAGCCGCACGTTTTACAGCTCACTGTTAGAGGGGAGGTTCGGAAACCCTAACCGAAGATCTACATGCTCAAAGTCGGAGATGTAAGCAAAGGCTACTAGCGTTAACGGGGTGTAAACTGACTGGTATAAATTGCTTTTCACAGAAGGCATTAAAATGTTTGCGCTTTGTTAATATTTCCACATTTACTCCCATATCTTCGGAATCCATTCTACGGGAACCCACTTTTCTGAGGAACTAAAAGAAACCACACTCTTCAGATTTCACTATCAGGGAGAGGGCTATGTATTCTACGGGATCCCACTTTTCTATTCCCAAAACTCACATTTTCGTAGCGACGATGAAGACAAGGCGTTGAAGAGAGAGAGAGAAGACCGGCTCCGAAGAGAGGAAAATCGAGAACTGAATTTTCTCTGAGATTTCCTATCAGATCGACATTTTGTTGGCATGACCTCACGCATAAGGCTGATATTTTAATTCACGGAATTATCGTCTTTTTAATCAGTCGAATTTATTTCTCAATAAAAATTCATTTCTCAAAAGAAATTCATTTCTCAATAAATTTTCATTTCTCAATAAATTTTCATTTCTCAAAAAAATTTCATTTCTCAAAAAACGTTAATAAAATTTGCACGTGAATTTTTTCTGAATCCTTCTGAATTCTTCATTTCTCCGAATTTTCTTGTACTTATCACACAACCAGCCAGAAAGCGGCCGCTCCGCTGCCTTTTCAGAACCTGCGACCTGCCCCCTGATCTCTGGAGCCCGTGACTTCTCTGTCAAGGCCCTCCGGTCCTTCTCCCTGATCTCTGGAGCCCGTGACTTCTCTGTCAAGGCCCTCCGGTCCTTCTCC
>LR546476.1:496530-604335 GCA_900536305.3 Caenorhabditis sp. 40 LS-2015 | reverse complement strand
GGTGAGATCTCATTTGGTTATGATAGATTCTATCCAAGTCTAAGTTCACAAAATACAACCAGTACACGGCGCAGCCGTGTCCAGCGACGCAAAGCGTCGCTAGTTTCACTCGAAAATTCCAGACCTGTTTACCGCTACGATTTCCATAAAATCTATCCGGATAAGAGACACTCGAATAAATGTTCATTTCCTTATTAAAAACACCCAATCAACTGTCTAGAGGTGTTTAGGAGAAAAACGGAATTCTAATCCGAGAACATGGAGACATTCTCATTTTCAGCATGTACTCTCAAATCAAAACAACTGGATATCATGTGTGTTAGTGGGATCAGAGGGTGGTACTGTAAAATGTACTTGTCATATGTGGATTAGGTGGTGCGAATCAAGGAGCGAGGCCTACTTGGAATGGATGTTTTTGGATTCGGAGACAACAATTCTAGACTAACTTTGTGTATGGAGAAGGACTTCTCAAATGATTCGAAGAAAAACAGTTAAGTACGGCTGATAACTTGACGGATTTTAAGATGGAGAGATACTTGAAAGGTGTCATTTATGTGATCGGATTGTCTCGGCATCAAAAGCGGGTTATCAAAGAGTTTCGTCAATCTTGTGACAGGATTTTTGGAATCTAGACTAACTAGTTTAGAAGTTTAGGACTCGACACGTAGAGTTCTGGATTGAAGACCCCAACTAACCTTGACTAATCATGTTTTTCTTTAACGCACATCCAAAGAGTTTTCAAATGAAACCCGTCCGTTTTACGAACCAGTGTATGAATGGTTTCCAACTTCCGTGAACACCTTGAGTCAACTATTCGGATCTCAACGACTGCGACTGTGATTCTAATCCATTGTCTAAACACGTCAAACGTTCCCATTCTTCCATTTTCAGATTCGAGACCTCCCCACTTCGGAAATTCGTCATTACAAAAGGTTTTCATGTTCCCAAACATTCAAACCACCAGAACACATTTGTATTGTCTTTTTCTTATAATCCATCTATATGAAAAGGGTCTGAGATGAAAAATATCTGGGCGGTGAATAAAATGAACAATCGGCTATATATTTTCTGTGGAAAAGTTGAGACTTTCGTTCCTTTTCACAGCCAACTTTATTATTAATCATTATATTATTCATATTGTATGACGAAGAAAGAATGGAAAGTTTTCCTCTGATTCTAGGTTTTTCTCCGGCCGTCAAACAATATTGAAATCCTTGAGAGCATTCGATTCCAGATTTGTTTTCGTCGCAGACTGCAGAAGAAAGAAGACGTGTGCTCGCTCGACGGAACACAAAAAGTTGACAAGTTTCCAAAGTGTTTTTCGAAACATGCATACACACATGTGTGTGGCTAACACCAGAAGAAGGGAACGGGAAAACTCCGAGTTTAGTAGTATACACAGGAAGCGGATTTGGCACCAAAAACTTGTCAAACATGTTTTTCATGTTCGGTAGTTTGAAGCCCTGAGGCTCTTTTGTTATGGGTAGGAGGACGGAAAGGTTTGGTGCTGGAAATGTTGGAATGAATAGGGGTCATTCACAGGGAATGTTAGTTGGTGACTAAAGCAAAACTCTTTTCTTCAACTGAGACAATGGATGAACTTTCGGTGTCTGAGAGTCTGAGACTGTGGCCTGGACTTCTCAGAGTTGAAGGAATAGGGAGTATTCAAAAGAATTGGAATCAGTTTCAACGTCTGGTTCATCTAATCAAAACTTTTTAGTAAAGAACAGGCATTACCGTTGTAAAATCTAGGATCTAAGTATGCTACCCAAATAATCTATGAAATTTTGAAAATGTCCCTAATTAGAACTGAATCTTTCCATGTTCACTGGTCCGAGACAAAGATGTTTCTGATTCTCAACGTCACCAACCCATGATTCTCCTATAGCTTCCATAAGGATTATTCGTTTCGAATCTGGAAAATTCCACACCCACATGAAACATTTAGAGAGACAATGAGTCGTCCACATCATCGGATAAGTTCAAAAGAATCAGTACTATGCTCCGTCGGTTTCCAACTAATCCAGGCGCAAGAGAGATTAAATCGAGAGCAACTGGAAGGATCTCTATTATGTTTTGGGTTATTGTTTCAGATGGAGAGGATTACGCTAAACGATACATCTCCGTCTATACAAATGTATATAGTGGGGCCGAGGATTTCTTGATATTTCCTTTGAATTCGTAGTCGGAAAGAAGTAATAGTGATATATACCGGGATTGACTTCGGATGAAAAATACACCGAAATACATCTAGAATCGGTTCATTTATTTATTGTTTTGGTCTGGTCATCAATTGGTTGCAGAGAATGAGTGGTGCTACCAGGTACACGAGAGTTCCGTTTTGGGAATATTGTTTTGTTGAGCAAATATTACAGGAGATCATGTTGTTATTGTTCAATTAGCAGAGGACTCGAAAGAAAACATGAGTAATTGGTTGGACGGGGATTGGAACGGATTGAAACAGGGTGACACTGTGGCCGGTACGGGACGTTCGCACGGTCCCTTCGGGAATTCCCAGCTCAATTTTTGACCATATTCAGAATTCCATCAACAATCAACAAGCTTGAAATGATGGGAATTCGGAAGGAGGTTTGGAAATTGGGATTCGGAAATTTAAGTATGGAAAGAGGTATGGGGAACGTTCGAAGAGAGTTTCTGGAAAACAAGGGAGTTGAAGCATACCGTATTTCTAAGTATGTTTTTGATTGTTTGCATTGAGATTCTTACTCAGAGGAACGGGATTCAGAAACTTAAACATGAACACGTACACTTGAAG
Organism: Caenorhabditis sp. 40 LS-2015; assembly: GCA_900536305.3. Lineage (NCBI taxonomy): Eukaryota > Metazoa > Nematoda > Chromadorea > Rhabditida > Rhabditidae > Caenorhabditis > Caenorhabditis tribulationis. The sequence goes on along the minus strand of LR546476.1, from coordinate 601,559 downwards.
AGCCCTTATTCAATTCTGGCTCTGATTCAATCTAAATTCTCAGATTTCAAAATCGAGACAAACACTATCAGAATGTACGAAATGTCTGTGTGTGTTGAAATTCGATTAGTACCCATTTCCAGAGCAGGCGCCTAGCCAAAAATCAGCAGAATTCTATCTTGCAACACACACTACTAAATACAAAAAAAACAACAACAATTGGGGAGCTCTGAGAAAAAGAACAGAAGAATTTGTATATGTGGGAGATAAACAACTAGACATTCCCTTTTGTATGCAACTTTTCGATATATCTGAGACGAAGTACCCGGGGAAGGGTCAATGAGCAAGACTTTTAGTCTGGAAAAGAGAGACACTTTCTTCTGGGATGATGTCACAAAAGAGAGAGTCTGTGATTCAGGAGTGCCGTTTCTTCCCACACATCATGTTTCTTTTTCAACTACTCGTTCGCGAAAGTACATCATAACAATGTCTAACAAGGATTTCCCACACGAAAAAACGCGTAGAATAGATGTTTGGGATGAATAATCACAAAATTCCCACTAGGATTTGGGAGTGTCTGGACAGGAACCTTTGATGTTGAAATGACAGAGAAGTGGGTTTCCTGATTTTTGAATTAAGAGTTTCCTAGTTTCCAGAGCCCCAAGATAAACATCTCCTTGGTATACAATTCTGAGAGATAGTGAAAGATGGCTGGAGTTTCTGTGCGAGTTGATACGAAAGAAACATTCTGATAATCTCTCGAATTCAATTTCCCAATTTCCTCACTTCCTCGTGTTAATAGTCTCGTTTCTCAAAAGAAAATCTACGAATCGCTCAAAAACATAAACTCTCTGTCACTTCTTCTCGGATTAGTATTGTTTTAGAGTATTAGATTTCAAAACGGCCAATTGTTATCAAAAGTAGTCTAGACTCATCGTGACTCATCCAACAAAACCACTTATCACATGTTGAAACTTTGAAAAAAGAGCAACTGAAACAATAGAGATAATCCTATCTAGTCCAAAAGAAGCTTCTCGAGAGCCCCTCGTTTTTCTATTTCCGTCCTTCACTGATCCGTCTTCCAAAAAACCTTCAACTCCCAAAAACTAATAACAATTTCCAGAATCTCTGCCCAAAACAATGTACACATTTCTCCTTTTGAAAAACTAAAACTTGCTAAATATATTCGTCCGTTCGGTTTGTCTCTCGCACCTTATTTTGTGTTCCAGTGTCTAAAGCAGATCGAGTTGCTCAACAACAAACAAACATTACTTTTTTCCCCTTCAGCCATACTAATTTGAGATCACAAAAGCGCACACATACACAAATTCTATTTTTTCCTGGCGCCGTTCAGATTCAGATCTTCTTCTCATCCTCAACATGTTGAAGCTCACAATGGAGAGAAGTCACACATGTAGTAACAATAATAATAATAATAACAATAATTGTTGTTGTTATTTGCATCTGCTAGTGGCCACCAAGTCAATGTAGTGTCAAACGTTTCGAGCAACAAACAATTCTCGAACTCTTTTTTTTCCCAGCCAGTTGTATTTGTGTCCATCCAATTGAATACTTCAAAAAAAGAGTTCTCGACTCTCCGCTTTGCAAAGTGCCACGTCGTAAACAACAATGAGTGACGAACAAATCAACTATATAGTTTCACACCCGGACACTCTCCACAAACACTTTTGTTTCCCTTTTCCGGAGGGCCTGCAACTATTATGACTATTTGGCAGAGCAGTTTTCCGGGAACCGGGGAAACCAGACTGGCTAACTGCTGTTTTTGCAGTTGAACAGGAACTAAACGGAATGGATTTGCAGTCGGTAACAGCGATCTGTGAGCTATCAAAAGAGAAAGAAAATGACTGTTTTGTTAGATTTATAAGACAGACATAAACAGAACACACATTTCCAACAATTCATCTCTGACTTTTCTCAATATCAGATTACCGATTGAGTAATACGAATTCTCTCGAGAGAACAATTCACAGAATAGATAGCAGGGGGAACAATTACGCATATCCAATAATTTCTGAACGTCAGAAAACGAATTCACAGTGGGCATTAGTCTCAAGAGAGTCGAAAACAAGATAAACGTTGATTGTAACCAACTGTTAAATGGGAACACTTACTCATAGCAGGAACTGAAAAGTAGCGAAAAAACAACTTACGTTTTCGAAAGGTAATTAGAATTCTGGGCTTTGAATGAAGCAAAGTGTCATAGAATAAGGGAATCATGAGGAATGAAAGATACATAAATGAGTAAGAGATTCTTATAAACAACGGAAAAGTATCATGTTTCCATAGTTCGTTAGCGTTGATTTTGAGCCTTGTGATTCTAAAAGTGCATGAAAAGTTTTGAGTTCGAAGGTGTACTTTCGAGTAGTTGCAAAAAATCAGAAACAGTACTCTGGAAGGGGAAGACAGAGGTTGGAATTCCGAAATTAAAAGTGCGGACAGAAGATTTTTCAGATATGGCTAGGCCAGATTCCAGACATGATTACTGGAAAGTGTGGGAAATTCAAATCCTCATCCCCATATTTTAAGTTCTACCAAGGGACAGCTCTGGTTTGGTTTTTGACAAAATTATGAAACTCTCAGAAGGTGACTTGTTCTTTTGATGTTTCGGATAGAAAAACTTACTGAGTAACGTGATTCTCAAAAAATCTGATCGTTCATATAAAAGTGTTGGTCGATGTTAGAGTTTTCAAATATGAAATCATGTCTGATTGTGAGAACCTCATCTTTGAAAAAGTCGACAAATAGAATACCAGCACATCCGAAAAAGTTTTCCGAAGTTCAACCGTGATCCTACTTTCTTGAAACTAACTAAAAGGGGTCAGTCACAGTATCCAGGGTCTTCTCGAACGGAATTCCCTATCATTTATTACAGAACGTTTTCTGTTTCCCGAACATTTTTCCCCAGCAAAGATATATCTTGTTTTTCAGCATTCCGCCTAATTTATGTCGTTCCTGATCGCTGAAACTTTTTTCTCTCTTCTCAGCAGGAGCAAAACTCTCGCATATTTGCGTTCCGTCAACACCTCATGCATTCCAAATTATTTGTTTTCAAGTAAAAGCGCTTCGGACAACGACGACGTCGTCGACAGAAGGAAGAAGAGAAACGTTGCTCAACATGTTTGCCAATTACTTGTGAGTCTCGTGAAAACATTTTTCAGCCAGAAAAAATAGACAGACGAAAGGAAAAGAACGACAGCGACCATTTCTTTTTGGAAGATAAACTCTAGAGGAAAATAAAGTCTTTGGATGAGGGGAGAGTAGTTGTTGGGGAGAAACTCTTGGAAAGAGTTTGAAGGTATGGGGAATGAACCGATCACTCTAGTTCAATGTTCATGAAATCCCGCCGGCTGGTCAGCTAATTTAATCCAGTCTGGGAAACAATATTCGAGAAGAAAAACGCATGTTTCGTCGGCAAAACATGCTCCGTGATTGAAACTTAGAATTCAGACACTCTGGTGGGGAGAAGAAATTGAATCAGGATGTGAAAAACTAAATTGGAAATTTTGAGAATCTAAACAACGCATACAGTGCTGGATGAAGAGAATGAATATTTGGTGATTTTTAGTGCGAAAGAATCAACTTTGAGGAGTTGAGAAAGTGATTTCCAATCATCTGATCTTTGAAATTTAGTGAGTATATTGATCTTCAATGTGCAGCATTGGATGATTTTTCTTTACTGTACAATACTGATTTTACCAGTACAGTACAGTATACCAGATTCTTAAAGTTTTGTTCAGTGAGAGACATTGGGTAGTCTCGAGACTACGCACTGCAGAGAGAGCCAGCAAAAAACGGAACATTCTTTGTTCTGGACCTAGAAAATTGATAATACTCGTAGTTTTTGTGCTTTCATCTTAGTTAAAAGTCAGTGTAGTAAATTCAGATTCCAGAACTGCCCATATATCGTTCAATTTCAGTTTCTCTTAGATCAGTGTGTTGTTTCAGTGGTCGTTCGAATAGTACATATTAGTCAGACGAGGGAAAATTACATTTTGTGGTCGACAATAAATGTTCATAAAGTCCAGCCAGCTACAAGTTCTTCTCGGCCTTCTGACTCAGATAAGCTTGTGATCTCGAGTCAAAACATTCAGAGTACTTACTCGAGGCAACTTGTATTCTCAATCAGTCTAGAAACACAATTTTGGATTCTTGAGAAAACATTCAGAATACAATTATTCACTGGAATTGTGATTCGAGCTCTGATCAAGATTACAGTTTGTTCTATGATGGGTTCTGCGGGGAAACTGACCTTTCGTTCCTCTCATTTTCTTGTCCTCGTCGTCTTCTATGGTATCTAAATCGTCCACGATTGAGTTATGAACTGCAGTATTGTAGTTCTGAAGTCGGATGTTCAATATCCTCCGCTTCTCTACCAACCCGCACTTTTCACATGTACAGTCTGCGTATGGACATTCACACTAGAAAAAAGATTCACAGTTTCAGATGGATATCAAACTGTGGTTACTTTGTGATTCTTTCGAGGCCTCGGAGTATCATGATTGAGGCATCGTTGACAGTAGTATATCTTCTTTTGATCTGAAAATGATTCTCCTCTTTGAGATCTTCAAAGACATCACTCACTTTCTTTAAACTTGGTGGTAGGATATTTTTGGAACATTGGAATGGTTGGCAACATTACCGTAGAAAACTGAGTAGGCTGCCGTAACACAACCGCCACCATTCTCACTCTGAAACAACGGTTCGTGAGTGAAATATGCAGACTTTGAAAAAAAGTAAGATGAGTGAAAACCGAAAAGAGAGTGAGAGGAATCTTTCAGAAAGACAATGCCAAATGTAGTAACATGCTGATCACTATGTCATTTCCAATGGTTCCAGTAAAGGTGTGTCGTGTGTGTCGATATATCTCGAAGAAGACCGGGAATTCACACTCTCGAAGACTAAATGAGAAGAGAGAGGAGGAACTGGTAATTCAGTCAGTGAATGTTTCCAATGAAAGTAAAACACTGGAGAATGGGGGAGAAAAAGGAAATGGATTTCGCTGGAATTAAGTGATATGAAACTGTTGGACAATGGTTTCAGGGCAAACATAGATCATAAATAGAGATAAATGTATCAGGGAAACTTGAGATTATATAGGTCAGGAACACCCGGGAAGCCAAAACTGTCGGGAGAGCTTCTCGAACGGTGAAGAGCACATAGTCAATCCGGAAAAAAGCAAAGACGGAACTCTAGCAGTCTCACAAAATATTGTTTATCGTTGTTGTGTGTACCTGAGTATAAGCAAATATTTGGAAAACTGAAAGTCTGGAATCTGTGTGGCTTGGAACACTGTAGAAACTGCCAGGCTTTCAATGATATAATGAATCATGTATGTGGAAGATGGTTTAGAGTGATTAGAACCAAAACAGAAGGTTTTGAGGAGGAGAGCACCGAAAGTGCTATTGTGCTCAGTTCGGTTCTAAATTGGAACACCAGAGACATTTTGGAAGGAGGAGCACACCCAAAAACAGTCCGTCCGAAATTTTGCATTTTGTTGTGTGTGCCGGCTCTCCGAGAAGTGAGAGCCCCCCAGACACGATGAAATTCTACGAAAGATCATCGAGAATCGAGGAATCAGACCTGACGTACATATTTGTTGTTTATTTGCAGAGGACCGTAAGAGAAAAACGAAACGAACACATCGAGGAAAGTGGGAGGAAGCAGGCGGATTGCAGTGCAGTGTACTGAATTTTAGAGACAGTCGTTTTCTTCTTTTCTCAATCTCCCCCCTATCCTCCTAGACTATTCAACAAACGGTACACACAAAACAACAACAAATAAAAAAAAAGTGGGAAACGGACATGCGCAGTTGGAGATGGAACACTTCACAACATTTTTTGTGTCAGGTAACAGTATCCGGAAGACTGCATAAATATACATACACAAATAAGGAATCCAAACCCCGCCCCCGCTTTTCAGTTATGAAAGCTCCTTCCTGTCTAGAAACTGTGCTTTCAAATGTGGAACAATGTCTGTAGAGTTATCAGTTACAACCCTAACTCTAGTAAATGTTGTTTCTGAAAGTGAAAGTGTTTATACAAATTTATTTGTCTGGAAAACAAAAACAACAATAGAGAGTGTCTGGTTTCAAATTCTATGCAAACTAGGGTTAAAACTCGAAGGGTATACTGTAGCCTTCTAAAAATAACGTTCCTTTATATGGTTCGTATTGTTTTGCAATTCGAAAAAAAAACGAACATCAAGAGGAATTTTCTTCAGAACTGAAAGAGCACATTACAAAAAGTGCAGTTCATGATAAAATGACTGAGCATCCGGAACTAATCATCACGCGGAGGGAGCGAGAGACAGTTAGCTGTTTTGTGTTGTTCGGTACCAGCCGGTGTCCTAGGCTGAGTTTTGTTGTGTTGAGTTATCAAAAAACCTAGTTTCAGTATGTTTGACCTAGTACTGAAAGTAAAATCAAATAAAAACAGGAAGAGCAGTCGGAAGCAGCTGATAGAACCTAAAAGTCTAGATGGAATTCCGTAGTTCAGAGCAACAGAGAAGACTCAGAGGAAGATGACTATAAATAAGCAACAAGTAGACGTAGTTTTCTGATGAATCGCCTGGCTTCGAGTATATTTTTTCGCATCTCGGCGATTGGAATCTATTCCAATAAAAACTTTACTGCCGTTCGTGTCTTCTTTTCGGACGGTCTTCTCCCGCTTATCGAGATTTTCTTATACAGCCGATATGAATGTTGCGCAAGGTTTAAGACCAATCAGGAAGTATTGGGATGAAGCTCAGTTTAAGGGGGAAAAATCCAAGATGAGGAACAAGAAAAGGAGGTCAATTATACATGTCGAGGATTGTTGTCATAACTATGTAGAGTGGTCACTTCTGAAGGAGGAAAAAGGGTCACAGTGAGAATTGTAAAAAAGAAGTAACTTCTAAGTAAATGGGAGGAGTCACTAAGAGACAATCCAAATTAGTGAAGGCTGGGGGGTCAGGTCAGATTTTTGATGAACACATGATTAACGGGACAGGAAAAGAAGAAACGGTTCGAAACGGGATGTGTTTTACCACATTCGGAGACGATCCAAGATACAGCTGGATAGAACAAACAAGCAAGAAACAAAACATTTGCCATTCGACGACGACTTCTCCGTCGGCATGATGATTGTGGATCTGATGCGATATAGATATATCAAGATTGAACAAACGACACAAGAATCTCAGAAGACGTCTATGGCGACGACAAGAATGATAGTTGCGCAATCCTGAATACTCTAACTAGTTGGGCCCTCCCATTGCAAAAAAGCGATCGAGATAAGATGGAAAATATGATGATGAGGATAGTTGTGATAATAGTGAGAATGGATTTGGAGGAGAGAACGCGGACGTAGGTCAATTTGGGATAAGTGCATGTTCTTTCTGAAAGTATCAGCTGTTTGGCTTAATAGAGTAATCCATGGGGCTCATCCGTAAACTTTGATGGAGGATTTCAGGGATTTCGATTTGTTTCGTTTTTATGTTTGTTTATTGATGAGGAACATCCGTGCATTTGGAATGAAAATATCTCACACATTCCTCCGTTGTTTTCGGGATGGTCTTAGTCCCCGCACGTGAGTCCAGATTTTGCGGATTTTAGATTTGAATGTTTGGAACTGCACGGAAGGAAAGTACAAGGATCACATGGGGGGAACTGATGTTCCAAGACGGTTTTTGCTCAATTTTAGAACATCTGAAAAGCAGAAAATAGGAGGGAGTAGTCCAATAGGCGGTTCCAAGAGTGGACACTCACACCCATCACTGTCTTTCAAAAATCAGAGATTCCTTCGGTTTTCCAGTTTATGAAATTTTTTGCTCACTAGGCCTACCAATATTTCTAGCTGAGCTCATTTCGAAAGATATACAGTATTCGAATATCCGTTCAAAAACCGCCCCATAAACATCTATTCGTTCTCTTGATTCCTCTTCTGATCTAAACCGTAACATTGTTTAGGTATGAGAGAGAAACATATTTTCCTTTTTCACCGTGTCAGTTTGTTCATCCGTTTCGGAGAGATAATTTACTAGAGTAACTATGTGTAACCCTATTAGTAAGTGTTCTTGCGCCCGGGGGCGCCGGTGTTCGTCATGGGCGTCTCTTCAATGAAGAAGACGAGAAAATTGAGGACGAAGGAAGAATACATATTGTTGATGTCCCTAAAAATCTACAGTAACATACGAAGAGACACAAAGAAGTGTGTAAACTATGTCAAAAAGTGTTGCGTGATGGATAAGATTTTAGAAATAGAGGAGATTCTGTTCCTTTCGGGAACAAGGTGTTCGGTTTTATACCAGTGAGGAATCTAGGTTGAAAATATCGAAAAACAGTCTGTAATACGGGATAAACTTGATATCTTGAACTGATCCAGGGACTAAGAGATATGCATCTAGAACGGTGGTCCAGGCCATCACCGCTGACCTCCTCCACAAATACACTCGAAATCCAAATCAAACCGGTTCAAACTTCAAAGTTTCAGTTTCGTCGAAAACTGTTCTTCTTCTTCTCCTTTTTGTCTCCGTAAACAAAACAATCAACAGTGGTTCTATGACCCTATGCTTTCGTTTTTGGAATGCTACCGGATATTGCTTTTCGTTTTTCTCGAGATTACTGTAGAAATGTTTATAAATAGAGAGAAGAGAGAATGAAACAATTCGAAAATAACACTGTGATGAAGGAGTGACCGAGGGGTGAGAAGAGTGCAAACGCACTTGTTGCAACGGCGATCGGAGAAACAGGGAAGTGTTTCTCAGGGGAAAAAACGAGAGTACAAAAGGTCGGGGAAAAAAGGGAATGTTCGGTATTAAGCAGGATAGAAAAGGACAATGATCGAGAATGAACCCATAGAGAGGAAGAGGGATTAAAGGAGACAGTATGGGGAACTCATGTTTCTAAACTAAAACTAGTGTTGAAAAAACTGAGCAAGTGGAGGTGGAACAAACAGAAATGACTTCTTGAAAGAGGATTTCGAAATGTTAAAAGTCAATCACAAAGTCTACATATCTGAATCATGAAGCAGGTGCAATGAGGAATCCATAACTCAAACTTGTATTCGAAACTATCCTAACCCTTGTCTGACCGTTTGCACGTTCGTTTTTTCCCAAAACAAACTCCTAGCTGCCGAAACCAGCAGATTATCGGGGGCAGAAGTGAATCAAACGAGGTGAAAGTGATCAAAGCGGATTGAGAAGAAACGAACGGTCAGCTGGTACTGTCTACACACCTATCATGAGAGAGAGAGAGTTGTCTCGGAAAAAAACAACAAGTTGCAAACAAAATATTTGCGGAGAGAAAGTTTTGGGACGGTGGTGGTGGGCACGACGAGAACTGGGAGCCAGATGATGAAGGGACAGAGGAAAGAGCACAAATTGTAAAATTGACAAACAAATAAACAATGAGCTCTCTCTTACTCCGTTCGCCCCGCTCTAGATCATATAGTGTTCGTTGACGCTCCGAACAGTCTATTCGGTTTTTTTCTCTCATTTTTGTGATCTACGAGAGGTGGAGGCGAGTGCTGGCCGGTACCCGGGTAGACACGCGTGGACGAGAAGAGGAACACTACCAGTTTCATCTTATTCGTTTTTCAACTGATAACCATCAACTAGAAACAATTGATGGAAGAGAAGAGTTTCAAACTGATGTTATTGCAACTTTTCACCTTGACTTTCTGCTGACATCGGCAGTTCGAAAAGTGGTTGATTGTGGTTGGATCCGTTTCTTGTTTTCCAGTTCTTAAGTTCTATTACCTGGGTGTTCTGTTTTGATAGGCTGATCCAATGTATATTGTCTATTTGAGTTGGATGCAATGTAAGAGGATCCGTGGTTTGGTAAAACGGTGAAAAATCTTGGAAACGAGCATCATCCCGAGGTGTTACTAGAGCAAGTCCGAAGTTCAAGTAGAAGTTATCACTTCGCCAGAAAAGTGGTAAATCTTTCCATGACAAATGTCATGATTCCTCTAATAGACCAACACCCTTTTCTCATCACATTGACCAGATTCATCTCGGCTTCTGTAACAGATTCATCTCGGCTTCTGTAACAAACATGTTCACAAACAATATGTTCCTCACGCTGTGCTCAATATTTTGTTAGTCGACGATCTTATGATAGCTGTTACAAGAACCGATATGAACTTGGTTAACTGACGGGAAGGTGATGCCGGTCAATTAAAGAAAATACGGTACATTTCCTACTGGATCGTCCTTTTTTTGAGTGTTTCTCATAATCTTAGGTAGGACTGAGTTGTTTGGTATGTTAACCACTAAGATTTCAGAAATTCTGTGGAAAACTAGCTTTTCGGCTTCTCACACTTTCCCTGAGTTTTTGTTCCCACATCTTCCGGACCTCATACCGTACTCCTCTTCTGATCATTCGCTCTCTCTACTCTCACCTCGGATACGAAGTAACTTTTCGTTTTCCTTCATTTAACTAGTAAAGAGAAACATAATCAAATTATGTCTTTCTCTCGAAAACAGAATGTTCAAGGTACCGTCCAGTACTAGTCATTCTGATTGTGTACGTGTGTGTATGTGTTCATCAAGATTCAAAACTTTGCAAATAACAAACAACTAGTGTTCCGAGAAAGAAAATGAAACATGGAGGAAGTCGATAAGGAGTAGTAATTAATGACCTTGGATTAGGTGTTTTGCAGTTTCCCATATTATACGTACGACGAAAAACCTTCGTGTAGTATTCGAAATGAGGTGATCGGATCAAACCTTCGGATTTGGGAACTGGTTGACCCCAAGCTAAAAAAAAAAACGATCAAGGGAAATGGGGATATTTGCAAACGTGTCGGCTGATGATTCACTCTCAAAATAAGACGCAGGATCCAGTGAAAAAAAAGTAACAGATCTCAAGCTTTATCTTACAACTGAGCCCATTAACTTGTCGCGGGTCGCGAAAGAAAATGAAATGATCAAGCTGACTATTTTTCGAACCGGGTCCGCGGTATGTTACTGTACTTTAAAGAAGACCGTATTAGATAGGTAAAGTAAAACTCCTTGATCTACCATTTCATTCTACAACTGACCTGAATATCTCGCTTTGCTGATGAGTTATTTGTGGGTCCGACCACGGCCCATTTGCAATCTGGGGGAGAACAGGCACAAAACATAAAAACACAGGAAGAAATGGGCAAAAGATGAGCCAATCCTGGTCTTTTGACGCATTCTCCCCCGACGTCTGGAATGGAAAAAAGCATTGAGCAGTTTCGAGTACCATAGATTAATTAGAGCCTCTGTTTGTTATTAATTTCACATTTCACTCTGCGATTTGTATTTATTCCGTTTATTTGTTCGTTTCTAGTTGAAGCATGTTTTACAGCATTTGTCATTTACACAAAAAAGGGTGGGGTCAGAAAATCGGGGACATTTCGAAGGGGCATGAAAAGTAATAGGAGCGACTGGGAAACTATGAAAATTGATGGTGGGAATAATCTGGAAGTTTGAGAAAAATAACTGGAAGGAAAAATCGGAAGATAGGGCCACATGATATAATGCGCAACGTTGGAGTTGATATTCAGCAGGAATTTCGGAAACTGAATGAGGAGAAGCAAAAGAGATCAATGAGAGGAAAGGGGTATCTGGAAGGAATGACTGGATTTTCGAGATTCTTTGGAGCACCGAAACGTTTTTCTTGTTTATTAGTTTTTAATTTCCGAATCATCTCAAAAAATCCGGGAAAAAGAAGGCAATCTGAAGGGATTTCTGAAAAGAGTCGAGAATCCTACTTGGGGGAATCGGATCCTAGTAATGGAGAGAGCGAGGAGGGGGAAATGTTAGGAATATATTAGGAGAATCGAAAAATAAATGAGTGATTGGAACGGCGATTACATCATTCCGGCCTTCTGTAGATTCTTCTGAATAATGGTATCGATGACGCTCGAAATGACAAGTTGCACCTAAAAAAGAGATTGATTTACAACTTCAATTTTCATATGAAAACTACAAAAAACTATACCTGATTGGTGTCTGTGGCACATGTCTCATGCATATAAATTGTCTTCTTGTCTGGATTCAAATTGAGCTCTGCGAACTTTTGCTTGATGAATGACACCGCCTCCTCGTAGTTCTGACCTCCCTCGTAATCTGGGAAAGCAGTCGTAATGTTGACTCTTTGAATCTTCTCCATGAACAAATCCTTCTTATTCATGAAAAGAATCATGGCGGTTGAAAGGAACCAGGTTGAATTACAAATAGAGTTGAAAAGCTGCATTGATTCTATCATTCGGTTCTGAAAATGGAACAAAATGAAATTGGATGTCGTCACAGAGTTCAATCAGATGAGGAAACATCAACTGACCGTTGTCTCGTCTTCGAATAGAACTTGATCGTATTCAGAAATGGCAGTGATGAAGATGATTGACTCGACGTTGTCGAAACAGTGGATCCACTTTCTTCTCTCGGACCGTTGACCTCCCACGTCGAACACACTGAAATCAGATTTTTCAGCTTTTTCTCTATATTCCCCCATTTCTTTTCTTTTCATAATCTTTTTCCCTTTCAATCCAAACTCAATTGTCATCATCATCCAAAAAATAAGAGGTTGTCATGGGGATTGGCTAGAACCACCGCCAATTTTGTTTGTTGCTCTGGGAAAGCGAATCAAGAAAAAAAAAGACAAAAAAACGAAACAAACCGGAAGTCGAGTTCCTTAATTTTGAATTTCACTTCTACGACACCAGTGGTAGCCACTCGAGAGTAGAGAATATCCTGGTCGTTTGGTCGGTATCCGGGCTCGGAGATGCGTTGACAGTTGTCGAGGAAGCTGAAAGGTCAAAAGTTCTGGAAGGGATTTCTTGAGCTGACTACACTGGATTTTTTGTTTTCTAATCAGAATTGATCTTCCCAGTAAAAACACGTAGAGTACAAAACTAGTCTGCCCACTCAGAGTGTGAGAATGTGGGCCGAAAGATTGTCACAGATGGATTGATTTCAGAGAGACTAGGATAGTGTTATAGAACTGCAAGATACTGTAGGTATCCGATGCGACCTCGAAAGATGTAATTGGTTTCAGCCTCTACTTACTATTTGGCTGAATCCGGCAGTTGATATTCACTGCGCATCTCGAATGCCTTCTTCACCCCAGGATCTGCCCATAGCGATTGAATTGCCTTGGAAACCTCCTCAGTCAGAGCCTCTCCTTCCTCTCCGTTCTCCTGTACTTTCATCACAATTGCCTTCTCCGCCTCCTTCTGTCCATTTTCCAGTGGTAAATGGAGTACACCATCCATTGCTCGTAGGATGGTACACATTGCGGATACAGTATTGTTGTAGACAATTGCTCTCTTCTCGTTCACCTCTTCTTCTGTGAATCCGTTGCTGTGCAAGATTCTGGAACAGATACAACTTTGAGTTTGAAATAGCTTTCTTGCACTTACTGCATCTGCTTGAGTACGGTAGACTTTCCACATTCTCCTGCTCCGAGCAGCAACAACTTCACAATACTACTTCCAGCTCTCTTATCAGCATTCAACTGCTTCTCGATCTCCTTGTTCCTGGCATTACCTTCCGAATTCTCGTTGCTCTGGCATGAGCCCATATCTGCAAGTGGGAGAATGGAGATATTGGAATATGGAGAGGTGAGAATCGAGATAAAAGGTGAGAAAGTGAGGATTCTGAGGATGAAAGATTGAGAGAGTAAATGGAGGTTTAATCTCATTGCTTCGTATCAATTGCACTCATCCTCCTCATCGTGGCTTCGGCGTGAGCCGTAGATGAAGAAAGGTGGGAAGGAGGAGATGGAGGGAGAGACGGCAACAAAATACCTGTATTGTTCGAGAGAGATTAGCCAGGACGGTGTCGTCGAGAGAGAACCTACACTCAAACAAGAGCAAATCTCAATAGAGCAGGAGAAGGCGAAGAAGAAGACGATGAAGAAGAGAAGAAGTGGGTGGAGAATATATGGATTTGAGTGTGTGCGAGTGAGTGCGTCACAAGACTCCGACAGGAGATTTCGAAGGGAGTCGACGATGATTTGTATCTATGCCGTAAGCGAGGAATCAGAAGATAGAATTTAGAGTTCTAGAAGAATGTGGAAAACATCTAGGACGATCAGACACCAGAGGTCATTACATCGAACAGTATTCAAACTGTTACCTGTTTCCTATAATCATTGTTTTTGAAAACAGACAAACTCTGCAATTATCAACCCATTAGAGAACGCCGTCTGGCGGGCATGAAATATCTAAGAGCAGGTGAAAATGTCCATAGAGTTTCAGACAATTTTTAACAGTTGAAAGTTGGGAACAGATATCAGAGGTACCCACACAAATCTTGTTTGATATCCAAAAAAAGAGAAAAAAATCTCTGATCGAAAATTTGGGGTGTGGGAGAAAAGAAACCACGCGCTGGCTTCAGGAGCAACTCGTTCTCTTGGGCATGCGTCACATGAATGATTACAAGAAATCCTGTGATCGTATAAAGAGAGTTATGGGAAGTTGCGAAACAAGAGAGTCAGAGGAATAACTATTGGGGAATCGAATTGAGGCTTAACAGGATGAATCAGTGGTAGCTGATATGAATGGAACAATGGGGCGTGGCGGCAGAGAAAGGAATAACAGGAATCGTGGAGAGCAAGTACAAGGAGATTTGTGTTCTGAAGGTGAATGTAGTGGAAATTGGTCTGGAATGTAGTTCACAGATGATCAAGAAGAATACATGAATCAGTCTGAAAGTTCCTACACTAGTGTCGATCCCCAACTCACCAAACAACTATACGAAATACAATTCGCTCCAAGAAGAGAAGGAAATGGTATGAAGAAAAATAAAATCGAAATTCTTCTCTCGAATATATCGTTGCTTTCGTGTTTTCTCCTTGGAGACGTGAGACTCACCACCAAATGGAAAGAAGGCGAGAGTGGACAGGTATCCTCTGGACGTTGGCTGTGAGAATAAGATTAAGGAATGAGAATATGACATTGGGGACGGCAAACAACGTGGGCGAGGAAGGAGGAACTCGAAGTTAAGTGACATGACCGAGTACGATTTCCCCCGGGTGGTGGAAAGCTTGAGAGATGATTGTCCTATTCTAGACAAACTTGAGACATTTTATCTACTTTCAGGTTTCGACTCTAGGTGGCAACTGCTAAACTCGATCCGATTGTGGGAAGTCCAGGAGTAAATTGGTTGAATTTGACTCAATTTCAACTTTCAGTTCTAGCAGTCTACTTATGACTGAAGATGCAGAACAATAATTGATAACATTTTGAGTTCAATGTCTTAAGCGCTTTAGAAAAAAGGAAGTTTCACATGTGCTCTGGAGCATGGCCCCTCTCAAACTTTTGTCGTTGACTTAATTCTCTCTCGTACACCTGATCGTTTAGAGTTCTTTTACCTACCAGCTCCTTTATATATATTTATTGATCATGGGAACGAATCAATACGTATTTGGGCTTCCCCTGCATAAGGGTCGCCCAAGAAGAGAACAAAGGGTATTTAATGACGGGAGAGATACCGGGAGGTGTACAGAATAAGAAGGCGAGGTGAAGGAGTACAATAGAGTTAAAACCGGGTGATGGAGGAATCGACCAGACTTTCAAACTGGGAAGGAGCGAGGAAGGAGTCACAATTACAGACTATGGCATTCCAGTAAGATATGGTAACAAAAAAGAAATCATTTGAGGAGGGGGAGAGGCACGTCCTTTATTGGATATCGTTTGGGGTCTTTTCATGTTCAGGGGATCTGAAGGTATTGCGGTATCCACTCTCTTAGGTGCCGAAAGTTGGTTGCGTTTCCTCCTGGTTGTTTCAGAATAATCAACATTCAAAACTTTCAAAAGTGTACAGCGACACCTAAGAGAAACAAGATCTACTACGATCTTTCTTTGAAGCTTCTCGTTATCTCAGTCTAACTAACTCTCGCAAAAATGTATAGCCACAGAATATATATAACCCAGCCAAAACTTGTTATTGATCAAAACGTTTTATTTTTGAATGAATCCTCCCAAGGGAATTATTCCCTAACCTCATTAGAAACTTGATACCAGATAACCTCGTGATATTAAATTGTATAGCCGAAGAATTCCAATAGTTAGTTCTCTCAGGTTTTGAACTTTGATTATCACTACACACAATCGAATTCAATAATCGAACACAGCGAGTGGGAATCAGCAAAAAATGACGCTTGATCTAATTATTCTATCAACCAGGAAACCACATGGTACACACTCGGGAATCGTAGTCTCCAGCTAGCGAAATGTTTCTTCTGATAATAAGGTAAAATGGTTACCTGTAAGTTGCAAACTGAAAGAATCAGACAGAATGCTACGTGAGCACAACACGATCAATATACGATTTCGAAACCAGACTCATGATTCAGCGACGTTCTTTGCCACATTTTTTGTAGCAGATTTGTGGGATATAATCCCTGTCGTCTTCTATAGCTAGCTACCCATCGACGACGACAGCATATAGAGCCTCTTCTCTGTTTTTGAGGATTACAGTAGTCATCAAAAAATGAGATGGATTGATGGGGAGTGGCACTCGGGAGATATCGAGGGGGAACCTCCATAATCTTGAATGAAGAGCCTCCATTGTTTGGATGCTGTGAAATTCAGCTGCCAGGAGAGGAACATAGTTGAAAGAAGAAACAAAAGTTGGAAATCACATGGCTCCCAAAGATTGTTTACATCGAGAAAGGAGGTTTTAGAAGGAGAAAGAAAAATGAAAATGAGTACAGCCTTCAGAAGAATGACGTGGCATTTTGTGTTGGCTGAATCAAGAGAGAAAGAGAGATTCAAGGAGTCAAATTGGAAACAAGAGACATAATGGAGACTGGAGCTCCCCGAGGTTTGGTACCCGGGACAAAACATGTTATACAAAAACTCCTCGTGTATGTATATGAGCTGACAAGATTGGAATACTTCGCCTCTTTCATTAAAAAGTTTACACCGCCTCAAAGAGCAAACAAAAGAATAATGAGCACAAAGAAGAATTGGCAGAATAGCAACGTGGATCTCGCCTTTCTGCTTCTTCTTCTTCCGTTTTCTGGTTAACACGAAAAACAAAAAAGAGAAGATGAACCGATTGAGAATATCTTGCAGGCGGGTGTGTCCAGGGAAGAGGAGGCATAAGCAAAAAAAATAATAATTGAGGGGTTGGATCGAACATGCTCCAATCGATAGGCACGGGGGCTCATCTTCTCCCTGGTTGCGTGACTCACGGTGGAGATTTCTAGATGGGAAGATTCCTTGGGGGAAGATAATTTAAGATCGGGTATCAATAACCATAGGGGAGAAGAATGGACTTATACGAAAAAAGGAAAAGTTCGAGGATTATTTGTAAAGGAACTCTTCGAGTTGTCTTGTCGGTTTATCGGATCAAACGTTCGGAACAGGATCAAATCTCCCAAAGACGAAACTTTAGCTTCCTGCTGTGAGAGAAACAAACGTACAGTGCTAGTTTTTTGGTGAACCTAACAGCCATCAGTAGAGCGGACAAAGCTTATCCTTTGCCCTTTTTTTTCTGTGGCGGAAAAAAAAACCTGACGTCTGATTACTATGAAAATTTCAAAGAACAGCTTCTTAATCTCATAACATCTGATCGAAAAGCACGTACAGTAGTTTTCGCACAGTCAGATTAGAGGAGAAAACATTCAAGACAATAGAATTCATGACATATGAGAATACTCTTCGACTAGGTTCTCAATCGACAGCTCTCAATTTTTAGACCATTCGAAGCAAGCAAAAAGAAAACACGTTTTATGTGAGTGGGCAGTATGGAAAATTTCGAGAAAGAATTCGAAAATACCAACGTCAAAACCAATTTACACCCACCCGCTGGTGCTTGCTTCGGAGCCCATTTACAATGCTCGTCGCAGCTTTTGATGACCTCTCACGAACAAAAAAGGTTGAGACGAGGGCGGAGTTCAAGAGTATAGACCGACTGTCATTTCGGTAGAGCTTTTTCGAGGTCGTAACTCAACAAAATGAAATATAGAATTCACGTGATTCTGATGGTGATGACGAATGTCGCCTTGCAAAAAGTTTGATTTATAAAGTAAGGCGGAACATGGGGAGAAAGGAAGTATAAATAATATCAGACTGATAAAAAATAGAGGTAAAAAGGAAGGATCTAAGGAAAAATTAGGTGCTCCCGACGAGACAAGAGAACATAGAGAAATGAGTGATGAAATGATGAAGAAAAAGAAGAAGAAAAGAGAAAGGAGTGAACAAAAAGAGAGAGTAAAAGTGGAGGAGCTCGAGACATAGCAACCGGTAATCAAGCTCGCCATGCGTATAGCCAAAAGAGAGACAGATAAGCGAATGTATGTAAGTATGTACACCTGGCAGAGGGAAAGAAGAGGGGAATTGGATGAATAAGAGCAAAACGAATTGAATTTGGTCTACTGATTGGAAGCCGAGAAGAGAAGGTATGAGCGTCTTGGAAAGGGGTGAATAGAGATTAGATGGATTGTCATGAATACACGGGTAATAGGCAAGCGAAACGAGAAAGAAAAAAGACGGAGGAAGCGACAAAACAATAATTGTGGTGGTGGCAAGAGAGCACACCGATGGAGTCGTGGGAGATGTCTTTTGGGAAAGAAAAAGAAGGATATTCGATCGATGGGCAAGAAATCAAAAGAAAATGCGTCATGCCAATGAGAAAACGAATGAAGGAAGGGAAACGAGGAGCAGGTGGTAATGCGGTCTGAAAGATTTGTTTCAAAAGTCTCAAAGAGTTCAGAACGTTTATGGGAGATCTAAGAATTGGCTCCAGAGTTTGTCTGAGTTCCGAGTTCCGCATTCCGGTTTCAGAATAAGAATCTTTCGTCTTCCGAGTTCCTAGCAACACTGTTGGACCATAGGATCATTGTCATATTCATGTGTATAATGACCTTTAACTAAAAAAGGCTATTCGGGCGCGCAATATTCATCGTAGCTGCATGTCTGTAATGACTTGTCCGTTTCGAAATTAAAATTGGGAGAGTACAATTTTAGAATTTTTGATCAGAAGATGACGATGAAGATGTTACACATCTGATCAACATCGTTCTAGAAATTGTTCTAGAAATTGAATAGGAGAATGTTTTAGGACTCTACATAAGAGTGTTGAGTGGTGATATTGATTCGAACAATATTGGACACAAAAAAGGACTAGAATTTTTTTAAATATGATTTGTGTTATAAATCGACATATATAAATAATCTGAAAATTACTTCTGGACTCACGAACATCCACTTTAAAACTAGCTGAGCATGCCCTTGAATCGTTTTCAGAGTTCAACTCGAAAAATAAAAGTCAATCAATCAGAAGCGCTTCCTGCTGTAAACGGACGAAAAATCTTGTGGAAATCGAGACGAGGGCGGAACAGAAGAATAACTCGAAAACAAAGGAAAGCGGCGAGTTCTAAGTGGTGTTGAGTATATTCTAATTCGTGTTATTGACACATTCCTCCCTCTCAAAACGACCAACATAATGTACTCAGAATCACGTTGTCATCATGGGAATTCCCACGAAAAGGCAGAAGGAGGGTGGGGGAGGGAGCGATGAAGGCGTTGTTGCGAAGAAGAGTGCAAAATGACTAAAGTGAGAACCTCGAGATTTGTGTCTACTTGAGAAACATTCCAATACTTCACACGACCACTTTTCCAAGTTGGAGCTCATTAGGTTTTGGAGGAATGCAGTTTTGAACTCTTCAAGGTAGAAAGAACTTTGAGAAGAAAACGAAATAATGAGATCATGCCAGACATGACCAAATAAGAAGAAGGGGGCTATGCTTGCTGCTTCGATCTCTATGGTTTTACGCGTTTTTGAGCAGTAAAAAAGAACATAAAAGACATGGGTTAAATTCGAGAAGCATGTGCTTATAAAAGGTAATTGGTGTGTTCTGTCGAATTCGATTTCAAGGAAACTGAATCCAATTTTCCCTCGTGAAAAAAGAGCAAACTAGAATGGAGCTCAAGCTGAGATCATTTTATTACACATAGACGTAGAACAATTATTATCGGTGTCGTTTTTCGGACACCTTTGTCAAATTGAGAATGAGTGGTTCTATACAACGAAAACTTCGGAGTTTCTATAGTTTTTCCTCGCTGGAACAATTTGGGATTGCATGTTTCGTCGAGCCTCAAGTGCTTCTTCGTAGGTTGGTGGGAGAGTTAATTGAGAGGAGTTGGTGACACAAACAGTGTAGGATGGAGGCTTCTGAAAAATCAATATTCAGATGAAAATCCCTCAGGTTCTTGGAATTCCTTCATAGTTTCTATTCTCACCTCTTCCTCAACAACAGGTTTTTTCATGCAATCGAATGAGCTGTAAAACGCTTTCAATCCGATATTCAAATCCAACGCAACCACAACAGCCATTGCATGAATCCAGATGCAGACCGTCGGATGATCTTCGAAAGTGACATTTACAACTTCTGGATAGTTTCTCTGTCGTCTGAATTCCATTCTCGCCTCTTTTGTCTTCATATTGATACTCGTCTCACTCAACGACAGCATGGCTACACCAGCACACAGAGAGAAACATATGAACTGGAACAGGGGAAACCTGATTTTTTTGCAACATTTTGGGAACTTACTTTCACAACAACACTCGGGAAAATGAGAAGCGGCAGTTTTCGAGCAGTTCCGAAAGCAGCGAGGAGGAGAATCAGAATATCGGCAAGGTAGGCCTGGGCAAGATCTCGAGCAGAGAAGCACATGTGGAGGAGGAGATAGATTAGCGTATGAAGTGATAGGGAGAACAGGAGGTGTCGGTAATGCTGAAAACAAACTAATTTGATGTCAGGATCAAATTGATTTTTAAAGATTTTTTTTATGGCTCCATGACGATGAACCGTATTGGTGTAAATCCGGTAGTTAAAACACAGTCCTTACCGCCAGTTTGATCAAATGCATCTCAACTCCTCCAGCATATATAAAAAAGTTGTGAACAGTAAAAACGTTGATCATAATCTCAAAAGCGTTTCGTTTGTTAACCACTTTTTGATATCTGCTATAGGAACCGCGATAAATTTGGTCAAAGTGATGGGTGCGCTTCTATCATAGAATATACGGTGAAATTCATAATCTTCAGATTCATACATCTATTTGACCCAAAACTGCTCACCTTTTCTTTTAAAATCTTAACTAGAACGAAGACGACATAGTGAGACATTTTATCTATAGGAAAATGTTCAAATAATTGTTTTTGCGGCATAAAACATGGTTTTTCCCCTAGCCGCAACTGGGTGGGGGCGGAGACAATGTGACCGCTAGGTTCACATTATTAGAGAATAACCCACCCGTTCCATAAGGAAGCACTTGATGAGACACGACGATGAAGAAGAGGAAGACGATGGGGTGCGTCGATTAGATGACGTTCCCTCCTGGGTCGTCGCCGTGTTTGTCATTGTGGACGTCGTCGTAGTAGTATTATTGGTGGTAAAAGACGACGACGCCGACATTTTTGGAGTCGTGTCTGGAAAGGATTCTGGAGAGGGTGATAGAAGCAGATGAGATGGGAAAAGAGGACGTTTGGAATTGTAAATTTTGCAAGTGCAAACATGTAGATGAAGAAAAATTAATTTGAGAAATGACGAGAGAATGGATGGAATTCTGGCTCTCTTGAACCAAAAAGCATTATGGGACGTTCTTTTTAGCCGCTCTCGTTTCGGAGAATTTCAAAGGAAAAAAAACGAGGAATTTTAAGCCCTTTTTATTCCGAATAGAAAGTGGGAATAGAGTCAGATGATGGATGGATGGCCTTGAAAAACATATGGTCAAGTGGTAAAAATTGAAGAAAAGGAGAGAAGAAGATGGAAAGAAACATTTGAAATCGTCGTGATTTCTGAACTAATGCGATAATAAAAGAAGAGTGGATAAAGATCGAAAGATATCACAAGAACAGAAACGAAAACAATTTTCAGTCCGTTTGATTTATGGCGGTCAGAAATCAGATGCATTAGAAAAACATACTATACTCACATCTGTATCATAAACGAAAATTCATTGAAAGATTGTGGTTCAACGGTCTAGATTAAAATCAATTTGAACTCTCTTAACTGACCTCTAGGCAAAATCGGGAGATGGACACTTTGCTTTGTTCGAATTTCTGTGATTTTCAAAATAGTTCGAACAGTTTTTGTCTTCTGTGATATCTAATTTCATAGAAATAAACAACATAATTTCTCTCCAAATGGTTTCTGGTTAAATTAAATTGGGGTCGGCGACAAGAAATGTCTATTGATATCAACAACCCAACCAATTTTAGGCATACAATTTTATATTTTGAATCGGTTCCAATAAAATCTCCGTTAATTCAAAGCAGGTTCCCGGAATTCTTGTACACGGAAAACGACGTAATATTCAATCAGGTCAAGAAGTTTTTCCTTCTATTATTGAGTGTCTCGGTTATGGTCACCTCCTCTCCGCCTACGTTGTTTTTCAGCACATTTCAATGATCAAGGGGTCGGTTGAATGAACTTTAGGCTTTCATCAGTTAGCCGCCATTCCATTAGCCGGGTCAGTGATATCACAACGTGTTCCAATCCGAAACGGGTTTCTGGATCTGGATCCCGCAAAGCATTTTGTCGTGTAATGTTAGCTCTCTGACGTAGTGAATTCAATGAAAAACCACTTTTGGAATGACGTTAGCCGTTTTGGGTACAAATGTTTTATCCCGTTTCGAAATCATAAAACTGATGGTTTGATTCTTGAGAAACACAAGCTGGATTAGCAACCGATCAGCAAGTCGAACATCATTGTGAAGTTTCGAGTTTTCGATGAGAAGAAAAATCAATGCAAGAAATGAAGAAATCGACAACTGGTAGCCAAAAAACACAACAAAATGAGACAGTTCTCCTTCAACGAAAATAGGTTTCCACTCAAAGTGAGGAAATGGTTGATGCGCAAGAATACGAAGAAGAAAAAAGGAGTGGGAGAGAACATAGAAGGGAGAGAAATGGATGGACATCAATCCTCTGTTTGGCAGTCGATAAATCGCTGACATGATTTGGAGATGTACGGAGACATTAGGTACACTACCAGTTGGGGTCACGTGGATTGATAATACTCACACATATCAACACATGGACTGTTTTGGTGATTCTGCACGTTTCATGAGAAACTCGAAATCATGAAGTCTGTTATACTTCTGAAAACTGTTGTGCTCTATTGGAATGTTCTAAAAATTGACTGTTGATGCAAATTTTGCAGCATCAACATATAAATTGATTCATTAACTCAACATACCAAATTTATGCATTAAAAAAGGACATGGGGCAAAGAGCGAAGCTTTGACATTGTTATTGGAAATTCTTGACAGATGAAACGAATTTGCAAATCGAGTAATGAATTTGAAGATTAAATGGCTCCTCCAAGAGCACCTATTCACCATAATATGGGTTGAGGTGAAATGGATCATAGTAGTTCAAAATCTGAATTAAAAATCAGCAAACTGCTCATGTGATCAATGTAAGCAGCTTGCAAAGTTGTTCCTTTTGGTAGATATTCGGTTATTCAATGGAACGTTCTCACAATTAACCATAAGGATTTATTTTCGAGCTCAACACTCGAAACACGTTAACATTTTGCCTAGTTTCATTCCGGCTTCTGAACCTGTATCGTCGATTTTACCTTGACCTAGAAAATGAGATAATGTGCAACTTAGAAGAGCAGAGGAATCTCCTAGTCGGATATCAACCGAAATTGACAGCAATTTCCAGTCTCCAGATAAATCTTACTAGAATACAGTGAACTGTATTTTTGTACTTCATTATTTCCTCTATGAGTGTTTCTTGTTTCGATGCTTCAAGATCAATGAATCACAGTGCACAGACAGTGATAAAACAACTCGATGACTCTTTTCGTTTTCTGATCTTCAAGAGTCTACCCGATGTTCTTCTTTCCTACAAATATGAATAAACTTTCACTGAAAATGTCTCGTTCATAGTTATCAATGACAAAATGCACTCGAAGAATATACATTGATGCTGATAACTGTTTCGACTTGCAAGTGTACGTTATGAATCATGTAACTCAAAATGAGAGGTGGAGGATGATTATGATGGTCTGTACCTGTAAAAAATGAGTCACTTGGACGTCATTGGGAACTATATAATGATTCACATTAACCTCGATGGACATCATTCACCTTCATTTTCCATTTCCAGATCGTTTTCAGCTCATTCCAGTTTTCCTCTTCTCTCCTGGCCTTCACTTCATAAACCGACCCGTTTTTGACTGAGAATGTTTTAATTTCACTGATAAGAACTTTCATGATAGTGAGAGAGGGACAGTTTATGAATTTAACTGTTGCGGTGCGATTGTGAAATAGTATAATAATGGCGGGCAGTGGGGTAGAACATAAATAATCGAGACGAATAGGTATCTCGAGAAGAATCTTCGACCTATGAATCAGTGAGAATTAGGAGGATCGGTTTGATAAGAATGTTTTGTACATGAGAAATATAATTTGTTGGGAAGTTTTGAGAAATGTCACTCGCCACCACAAAATACAATGGAAAACTGTCCTTCTTCGGGTCAAGAAAAGTGGTGATGGATCCGTAGATCTATCGTGCTTGAAACTTCTAAACCTGAATGAACGTGCTGAATAGCATTGAGCTGTTGAATAGATCTTGATTGCGCATTGAAAGCTTTCCAACCTTATTTCCAAAAATATAAAGTTTACCCGAATAATGTATTCCGATTCTCTAAATCAAGATGTAACATCAGCCATACAAATCCCATCATTAGAAATCGCAAAACTCGGAAAATTGTAAAAATCTGTCGGGAGATGTTGCAGATATCACTATAATTCGAAAATTGTGTCTGACGAATGATGATTTCTAGAAGTTTGAAACATCACGAAGAAACACATATGCTATATATTTCAGAATAGATGTGTTCCATGAGATTATTTTTCTATGTCTGGAGGGTTCAGACCAAGGATGTTCAATTTCCCGGATTTGATCGTGTAGCCCAGAACAGTTGTCAAGTTCTAGAACTTGAATCAAGAAATTACTAGTTTTCAATTTTTCACACACTTTCTAACAATACTAATCGCTTTTCAAGCTAGAAAACGGAATAAGTTCCTCTTCTGACCCCGTATCCAAATCTCATTTATCTACTCAACTTACATATGCCGAAACAGATCCTGTCTTTCTGAAACTGTCGTTTGATACCCAAACACCGAATAAAAATGATTCTTGTAGTGTTTGAAAAGATAACTACAAACTCCCGGTTGTGTAAACGTAAGTCCTGATGTATGAAGTAATGATAAATTTGCAATATATACCTTCATAATCTTGAACGTACTTCACTTTGAATCCACAAAAGTATCCTTTCAGGTGTGCTCTTTTAGAAGTCGAGAATGGATTGTGCCTGCGGAGACCCATCATGCGGATACTGCCAAGCTGCCCGAGGAGTCAACTCCGACTTTTACTCGTTCGACGATTTCGTTCCAATGGATCCATTTGACATGTCTCTCACTACTATTTTGGAGGAAGATGAAACCGTGGATGACTTGGATGGAGATGAAGAAAATCAACACGACTCTGATCAGGATATTATTGAAGAAGAAGAAGTCAATGGTAGAGCTACGGAATGGACCAGTATCGACCAGATCAACCAATTACAGGTGAGAATGGAAAACAATTCTTCCTTAGGTTCTAGATCTCTTTTTATTCGAAAAACTGTCTGAAATCGAGATTTGCATATTTCACACATAGAGAATCAGAACTTCATGATGTTTCTATAAATTCAGTCCAACAACATCCTCTTTTTCTCACACTGTATTTCATAACTAAAAGAAAAAGCCGCCCCCTGAGACTTTTTAGGTTTCCGTCACACTTATTTATCTCGACTTGAAGTTCATTTTCTAGAACATTTTTCAAAGGCTCAAGAATCAAAAAAACTAGAACAGTAAGCCTTTGAAATCTTCAGTCTACGAATCAAAAATCTCGAATGACTCGGAATGTAGATCAAAACCCGAGGGTTTCCCTAATCTCTATTATTTCCAAGTCATCTCTTCTTGAGCTGTTTTTTCATGGCATTTCTAAAACAATAGAAGCCTTCGGCATGTACGAAAATGTGTTCCGTCGCAAAGTGGGGCACAAATAAAAGTTGTTTTTCAGTTCTCCCTTTCCGGATAAAATGAGCCAATTCTCCCTCATCCACCTTTCTGTAGTCATTCTTCGAGTAGTCATTTGAACTTTTCTGTACGTTTTCCACCGAAAACACCAATTAAAGCCTTATGTTATCTGTCATTTCTAGGGAACCACCTCCACATCTGAATTGAAAAGGATATTAAAAAGTGCCCTCTAGTTATCCTCCTCACACCATTTGATTGTTTTATGATTTGTTCAGTCAGATTTGTGCGTGTTCGTTATCAGCTGAGTCAGTGAAGAACTCATCCTGATATGATGTCATTTCAAATAGTGACCAACATTTAGCAAAGAGATAAAGAAATAAAGTATAAAAAGTGATATGCGTTTTCATAATTCTACTGAATCACCTCTCCGGGTTCCTCGGAAAGAAAAAGTTCATTTTTTCGAGGAATCTTTCCTTTTAAAAAAAAGGAGAAAGGAGAAGACGCCCTTTCGTACTAATTATGAATATCTGTCAAACTTTTTTCTTTTCCCATTCCTTCATCTTCTCCATCCATTTTCTACAATGATCCAGACATTGACTCATTCCCAAGACTAATTGAGCTGACGAATCCCTCTTTCGAGATGATTGAAACACAATTCGCTTTTCATTTTGTGCCTCCAAAAACTCGTGGTGCGCTGTTACCTCTTCTTCTTATTGGGGCGCTTGAGAGATTTTCTAAGATTGGAGTTTACTAGATGAAGTTCAGTTTCCTTTTTTCACATGCGGAAACTTCCGAAAACGAATAAGCTTTTCTGAACGTTTAGCTGAATAATTTAACTTTTCTAGACTTCGATAATACCCTTCCAACTATCACTAACCATAAAAGCCATTTTCGAAGCTCGAAATGAAAGTCTTTTGAAGCTTCGTATTTAAATTGATTTCCTGAAATTTCTGGCTCCTTCTCAACTCCTTCTTTTGGATTATTTTTTCATAAACGGGTCAAGGTAAAAACGACAAAACCGATGGAGATTTTTGAATATTAACCGGCGAAATTCTCATGTTCTTCGAGAAACGATTTCAAAAAAGTGCCCTTGTGGCTGCTTCAATTTCACCTTCACCCAGAATACGAGAAAAAGTTCAACCGACTCAGCCGAGGGACCGCTCTGTCCGAGGGTGTCACAGTTTTTGTCTGATTTGACATGAATCTAACTAAAAAAAGACAAGAAATCCTTTGCTTGATACCTAGTTCAATCCTTTCAGAAGTTTCTCGTGTAATAGTTGAATCATGCACCGATTTTCACTTTCATCCTAAGAATCTTGGGCTTCACTTATCCAGAAGCGGATCGAGTAGGTATAGAACGTATTTCTCATTTAATGTTTATAGCCTAAACATAGAAACTATGACTAGACTCAAAGAAAGGTTTAGTAATCGCGGAAACTTTTATCAGAAATGAATAGTGTCTACTCATCGTCTCTATTGACTCATTGTTTACTAGAATGAGCAATGGGAGTAATGATAACAGACAACGAATCAGTTTTTCCCCACCATCGATTGTACAATGTTGTTCTCAGGAATACTCCTGAGAACCCTCCCCCTCATTTCACAAGCTCCTCTCTTATCTTTTTCTTTCTATACGCCCATCTTCCTCTTATCATCAACTCACCACCAACCGCAGCCTGTTACTCATTTTGTTATCAATTTTTGTCGTCAAACCGCTTTCTCTCGTTATTTTGGAAACCATTAGTTTCTCTCTTCAGATGTCCGAATATTCGAGGGCTGGACCCTCTCATGCTTCCCCATTCGGAGATTATGACGGTCCTTCTGATGAACCATTACCAAAATATTCCAAAATGACTCCTCTATTTTCTCCCTCATTTGAATTCTCAAAATTACATTTGGTTGGAAATGGGAGTACAGAATCTGCTAGTACAGGATCCGATGATTCTGATGATGAAATGAGAGAAAAGTCTGAACAACTTTCACAACTTGAATCCTTGTTCAAAGAATCGATGTTTCGATTCAATGAAATACCTGGTATTAGATCTCCCACGGATGACCTGGTATATGAAAACTGAAAAGAATCGGAATAAGTACTGTAATCCTTCCAGGTCTCCGAAGACGAGAAAAAACGTCTGAGAAACACGGAAGCTGCGAGAAGATGTAGAGAGAAGATCAAGAGGAAAACGGAAGATCTCGAGCAGGTAGGTCAAAACTCATGAATTGTTCAAGAGAATTACAAAGGTTTGAATGTTGGCTCTGATTTTTGACAATTTCATCAGAACTCTCATCTTGAAATTTTAACTTGCTGTGATGAAACTTCCTCATTTCGAAACTGTTCAAAACATCTGTCATCGGCTGTTTTCAGTCATGTACTTGTATAGTTTCAACCTGGCGTAATCATCAGAAAACCTTTGGTATTCGTAAAAAAGTGTCACAATGAAAACAAGATAATACATTGTTGTTTTACCATTCAATGGTTTTGAGTTTCAACGTTGATGCTTCTACAGTACCCCTGGTTCTTCATAACTTCTCTCCGTTTTCAGCAGCTGACCCACCTGACTTCCCATAATGATCTAATGAACCAGCACCGTATTTGCCTTTTGTCGCAGGTTGGTCTATGTACATTTCTGTGTGTGGTTGTATGGTCTTCCGGTTTTGTTTATAACAACTTTCGATTTTCCACATGACATTTCCACTGTCGATAAAAAGGAAATGATGAGCACGAAATTCTACATTTCCTCTAAACTGTGACATTTCATAACTTGGAATTGCTATCAGCAAAAGAGGAAATACCGTCTCAATAGTTGGCTAGCAAACATGAAACATTGGAAAGTTTCGAGCCGCCCGGAAGTGTGTCTGGTGTTGCATCTTTATCACTCCCAGACAGTGAAATACTTTGGAATTGAAGTCACAGACAGAATGTAGATGTCAGTTGACTGGAAATTCTAGAGCTCGATAAGATTACTGTAGGAAGGGGAAAGTAATGATTGGTGGTTGTAGGCGGAGAGAACAAATGACACTGATTACAGGTGAAGGAACAAATGAGAACGTTGGACATGTTGAAGAGGAGGAACCCAGCGATGGGAGCAGCTATCAGTTATGAAGCGAAGAAGATTGTGGACACCTATACTCAACAAGTCGAGGGAAAGAGGAAAGCGATTCGAGAATTCTTTGAGAGATCCTGCAACAAGTCGTATTGATCATAATCTCTTTTATTATGGCCGTTACTTGTGTTCTTATCCATGAGAAATTGGAAAAATTAGTTAATTTCCTTCGATTAAGGATTCATACTGCATTGAGAAAGTTATCATTCTTGGCACTGAGATTGGTTTTATAATACCATTACTGGAAGCTGAATGTTGAGAATTTGAGCAGCATTCAGTTCAAATCCCTTGGAGTTTGCGAAAATTCCTTGAATAAAGTTATAAAGTTTCACTATCCTCGCCAATAGGGCAAAAGTAGTTCATTTTCGCAACTTGTTCAGTTTTATTGTTCGTCACTGATCTCTATCCCCAATTCTCCCTTTGACCTGTTGTCATGGTCTCTGATAACGCATTGAAAATAATAATAAATATTCATTATGAATTAAGCAAAAGAGCAAGAATGATTCGAATGATCATAATAATGCAATAAGGGAAAGAAAAACACCGGTGAGGGTAAAGTGCGAACAGAAGAAAACGGATTTGTAATGGAACTTTTAGAGTATGGACGCCAGGTAACACGGAGATTGGGAGGAGAAGAGAGGGAACAATTGGGGGTCATCACATGTCAAAGAAGGTTCGGGTCACGGTATTATTGTTTTTTCATTATAAACTTCATATTTGTTTTTCGATCTAGATTCCTATTTCGAAATTTGTTTACAGAAGAGAACCGTTTTTAGTCACTTCACCGCCAGGTTTGCGGTTTGGAGATAAGAGTTTTTATGCTTAAGCAAATGCTGATGAGAGACGGTTGTTTCTTGGTTCATGTAAACAGATTTTAAGCGTTTTCATACTGTCGAATTATAGACATCAGTGACGGAGTTGCACTGCTGGAACATGACTGAGGAGTTGAGTTCATTGAGGATGATGGAAAGTAGTCGTCGAGTTCGGCGGCTTGTTGAGCTGTCAGGGGAGTACGTTGACGTCCGGAGTTTCGTTTGTAGGGTTCCTAAAACTGAGAAAATATACAATACATTTTAGTTTCAATGTATTTTTTCGTTTAAGAGTAAGTAAGTAATTTGATATAAATGTCGTCTTAGTGCCGTTCAGTTACAGTATTCTTAGTAATAGACTACAGAGCATTCACAGTTAAAGACACTGTTTTCTCTTTTCAAACTAGCTTCTAGACTTCTGCTAGGGATTCTCCTACAATAACCCCTGTAATTTTTAACATTCCACTAGCCAAAGTTTTCTTTAGCTTCATCTTATCCTTTTATTATACCTTGACCTCGATTCGTTTTTGTAGTTGACAAAATTTCTCGAAATTAAATCAGTTACGCGTATAGTCACATCAAAACTTGGTACATTTCAGTTGCAAATTTCGAACCTGTTCGGACCCAACTATATAGAATTGCTGATGTTGACCGATTTTCACTGAAAATCTCCAAAGTTCATTAACTTTTGGCCAGCACTGTATCTCTCTAGTGTCCTGGTTTTCTTTTTTGTTGTGACCACAAGCCAATTTTGACAGATTTCAGAGCTTTTAAGCAACTTCCGACTTGAAAAAGATATTTTGAAAAATGTTCAGTACTCAAACATTGAGCGGAAAAGAATGTCAAGAATGTAAGCCCAGCATTTAAATTCCACTAACCTCTCCATGAATGATGATCTCATGATCAGTTAACGAAAATCTTCCAACACTCGGACGAAGCACATCAGCAGCCTCTGGCTCCTGATTCACTTGATATTTTCTCGATCTCTTTTTCAACTGATCGACTTTCGAATATCTTCTCTCGATGCTTCTGAAATCTCTACCTTACTTTAAGAACAGCTATCTACAAGATTCTCACGGTTTCAAACAGATCGGCTCAGCCTCATACTCATCCAACCTTGTGAGAGATTTAGAACGAAGTCTGGTGTTCTGAAACTGTGAAAATAGAATTCCAACCTTCATAGCAAGTTACGTACCGCACATTCCGCCACGGAAAGCGTCGCGGTTGCCGGGGTAGCAG
The DNA here is from genome assembly GCA_900536305.3 of Caenorhabditis sp. 40 LS-2015. NCBI lineage: Eukaryota > Metazoa > Nematoda > Chromadorea > Rhabditida > Rhabditidae > Caenorhabditis > Caenorhabditis tribulationis. Next base: position 570,400 of record LR546476.1, on the reverse strand, counting down.
ACACCGTAATCGTGGTTACCGTACTCTGTGGCGCTTCCGATTTGAGGCGTTGTCTGTGGTTTGGATTGTTTGTCACCGCGGTGCTCGTTTGCTGCAAAATTACTTTTCTGATAGTGATGAGCAAAAAAAAAAGTCATTTTAGGAACTTCGCTGTGTAACAATTTTCAGTTTTCGTCATCGACAAGGCGTTTCTCACTCTAATCTTTGAAACGAAACATTCGATGCTAGGAGGAAACGAGGTTTTTTGGAGAAACGTTGATACATTGGGGACTGACATGTGGAGTATGGAAGATTACTGTAGTTTTTTTTTGGTGGTTTGATTATACCAACCTTTGCAGAGTCACCAAATGACACGAGCTCCTCGTAGAGCTGATCAAAAGTTCTATCGATTTCTTCATCTCCCAGACGACGGCTGGATGTTGATCGAGACTGAAAGAAAGATTTCAGATGATTATCTTTATTCTTTCGACTCACTTCTTGGTTATGACGAGGTGGGAGTCGGCGATTTCTCGCTTGTTGATATCTGCTTCGGGATGACATGACAGCAGCCGAGTTTGGCTCCGTAATATTGACCTGAAAACAACAAAATAAGAACATGATTTCTTTTCTAACTGATTGTTGCTTTGAAACTCTAAAACTCTATTTATAGAATGTTTTGCAAAAATGAGTTGATCATGTTAAACTGGTATGAATGAAAAGAAGAAGAAGTGGGAAGTCACCTGGTTGAGGTCAATGGTTGCTGCGGATTGAGTTCGACACACTGGAGGACGGTGGTAGTTAGATTCCGGTAAAGTTGAAGGAGACTGTTGATGGGTTAGCATTGAATGCGTCTAGATTAGTTCAAGATTAGATATGAGTGAGTTATGAAAAGAGAAACGGAAATGCGAACCAAAATAGTAAACTGTTTTTCTATCCAGAAAAATGTTACAATTGGTGTTACAGTATTTATGGAGGAATTCCGAAAACTGAAATCGACTTACGATGGATCTTGATGTCGTAGGATTCGCCCCATTGTAAACTCCTCCGTTCATGTGACACGTGCATTTTTGCTCTTCCCTGATTGGCTCCGAAATGGAAGTTTTACTGCCTCCGAGAAGTCGAGATGCTGACAAACTCCTTCTCCTACTACTCTCTTCCTTTGCGTCGACAGACTTTCTTCTCTTTTCCAGATACTTTGGAACTTTCTTATGATTCTTCATTGAGACTTCAGCGAATTCAGGCCTTCCAAAAGGAATGATTTTTGTGTTATCAATGCTGAGCATCAGCTGCTTTGTCTTTTCGGGAATCTCCACCGAATAGTGGTCCAACATCATCCGTTTCAATTCTTGCATCCATGTTCTTTTCTGCTCCATGGAAGATGCCAAGAACACATATTGAGCACGTGGATTATCGAATGATAACACTTGAAAACTCAATGGTTCTTCTGGACAAATCCACTCGTTTAGCATCAGATTGGAACACTGAAAGTATCCAGATTAATTGAATATTCGGAATTGAATAACCCACCATTATGTAATCCTTGCAAACATAGTTTGATCCTCGCTGCTTGACAATTAGCAACATTTCCTCGAAAAGGAACAATAGTCGCATGGTTTTGGAACCAGCTTGACGGAAAGAGGCCTCCAACAATAAATCACCATATGCCGATAAATTACTTATTTGAATCTGAAAGAAACACATTTTGGGGGTTTACAAAGAGACAATAGTTGAACAAAATAAATTAATCCAATCACCCACCTCATCTGCTTTCCATTTCTGAAGAGTAGACTGTAATTGTCCGACTCTCTCGATGTGTTCTGCCTTCTTCTTCTCATCATTGATTCTTGCAGCTTGAGATGTCATCACTTCGTGAGCTTTTTTAACTTGGTTCAGTTCTTCTGGATGTGTAGTCGAAGGCATATTTTTCAGAATGTTCTCGAGAAACAGATGATATTTCAGAATACGTTGAACTGGTTTCAGAAGATACGCTGACAACTGCAACGAATGATTCAAAGCTTGCTGTCGCTCTTGAAGAGCTTTTGCCACCAGAGGCTGTTGTTGTAGATGATAAAGAGTAGACATCATACGATGGTAGTTCGTACAGTACTCAATGTAGTCTTCGAACTTTCCACAATTGTCCACAAAACATCTGCTCATCTGAAATGAACCGGAAATTTTTTTATGATTGACCTTCTCACAAACTCACTTTGACACAATCCAAATCTGCAGAATCCAATTGATTGTACAGCTGTTTGTTGAACGCGAAAATCCGCTCAATGCATCCAAAGAGGGAAGAAATTGCATCGAGTGTAACTTTGAGCCGTTCCCGATCCTCCACCAGAAAGTCCATGTACCCTTTTATAACAGCATTCAGATCTTCAACATATGTTCTCTCAGTATCCAAAAGTTCGATTGCAATTCGATCCAAATGGGTCAACGATCCTTTCGTAAGAAGAGCTGATCGACGAGCAGATGACTGCGATGACAAGGAAAACGTTGTGGAGATTGCACTGTCTCGATTTCCAGCCGAGTTGTTGTTTGACTCATCTCCACCGTCAGAACTTCGCAGGGAAGATCTTGCACTACTGTATCCGGTGGAAGAAGATACGAATGACAGACGGGCGGTCTCCTGGAATCAAAAAAACCTGTGATTCTCGAAACATGGAAAAGAATGAACCTCTTCAGTGGCCCGATCGGTTGAAACCGAAGACATTGCTTCCAGAGGATACGATTGTGTCCGAGTTGAAACTGCGTAACCACTGCTGCAAAATGAATGAGATGAGCTCAGGGAAACTTTGATTTAAATGGGAAAAGCGAGATGGAAAAGTGCAAAATACGACTCGCAGGAAGAAAACGAGCCTTGTGGTGTGTCATAATAAATCACCAAATTACGGGGTATTGGAAAGTGATGTGCGGAGAAAAGAATACGACGAGGAGCGGGAAACTCCTGCAGATGGAAAGAGAGGAAGTCGGGTGACGATTTGGTTACGAAAAGGAAATCTGTTTTTTGTTTTCCTTTTCCGGGAAATCCATAAGAACAAAACGAACGAAAATTGTGTTCTTTTTCCCTTTTTTGCTTTTCTATCTTCCTAACGACTTTAGATGGAAGGAACATCTCTTGAGGGCAGGCCTTATAATTAGGTTTTTCTCAGAATTGTTCGTTTTTCTGTCATTTCTCTTTTCCTCTAAACACGGACATTCTTCTTCAAGAAATGACTCTAAATGACTCGAAAAACGTCTGTATACATATGTTGCCATATTATCTATTTTCTTCGGAAAGGGAATCCACACCCAGATTGGATTGAATTGCAAATGAGGTAGAAGAACGGGAATTCGATTTATTTGCGGTGGCGGCATCGCAATGATGTGGCTAATTATTACGAAGGAGGGAGAAGATGTTCAACTTGATGAGGAAAACGAAAACGAGATAAGAAATCTCAGAGAACACAATTGCTAAATAGCTAAAACATCCATCCGAACTAGTATCAGAAAGAGAGACGAAATTCGATATTCATGACCTTCTGGAAACAAAAAAGAGCATCAACAAAGTGTCTTGAAATTCGAGAAGATCGGAAGAAGAAACAAAAGTGTTAGGCCCGTATAGTAAGAGAAACAAAAAATGGAGGTGAAGAAGAAAAAAGAGGAAGAGAAAGAAACGTTTTCCGTGGGAAACTACCTCCAAGAATAGAATGGTTCCTAGCAACAAATGAATATAGCTTTTGAGAAAGAGACAACTGATACATTAAGTATTCTGAAGGTTTCTTCGGGAAACTTAGCTGAACAACGCTGACGAAAAAAAAACATTGGTCGTTTTGAAAAGTTAAGAAACATTTCCTATGCCATAGGCCTTGAATCTTAGGTGAACTGACACGAGTCTCTGAAGTCGTTAATCTGACGAGAGGTTCAAGAACTCTCCGATTGATTCGAAAGCGAACTCCAAAAACGGCTCATTGAGCAACAGCTGGCAAGTGAGTTCATGGAAAGTGAACGAAAATGAAAAGGCGACGATGCGGAAAAGCCTAGAACAAACATGAACGGTTCGGTTTGCACTTTCACCCAGCAAATTATGTTTTCCACCCATCTCCTTTCTCTATATATATGTATATACTTTTCACATACATACAACTGGAACATAACGGCGCCACATTATGTCGCCAATCGGTCGGATATGGAAATAGAGAAGCCAAACCCCAAAAACTGACGATGCATAAGAGGTGGGGAGATGTATTGAAGGAAGAAGAAAAGTACGGAACAAAAAGTCGGCAATTTTCGGCTTTTCTAGAAGACATCGTCCTTCAGCACATGAAAAACGGGTCGGGAACGAAAAAAGGGCTCTTCAAAACCGCGAAAGGTCAAATCATATGAGCGATTTGAATGGCATCTCTTAATGGGATCCATTGAATTTCCGATTGGTTCAATGAATCGTTAGTGGCACATAAAAGAGAGGAACAACTATTGTTTGTAGAGAGAACTCATTGGAAAAAAACTTGCGGGGGATAAGAATAGATAAAGAGAAAGAAAAAACTGTGAACTCGCCGATTCAAACTTGTCATTCTGTGTTTTAGTAGACCAGACTCAAGTGCCTGATCCCGATCACGGCCATTCATTTTTGGAGTAGGAGCAATGTACAGTACGATATAGTTAGCCATAAAAAAAGAAACAATCTCAAGTTCAATGTATCAATTGTACCTGAATTTACTATCCTAACCAAGGAACAAATCTAACCGGGAAATGTAACTCTTTCCGCGCGGAAAGTAGACTTTTTTCAGAGGAAGAGAGAGAGACTGTATGCCGCGATCGGCCAAACAGAAACATGCTCATTTTCCCTCGAATGTTTACCCACAAAAGAGAAAGAAAGAATGTTTCAAAATTGTGAGCTCAACCTTTCCCGAAATCATGCGATTATCATGTCATTGTTTATTCAAAAGTCGAGGTCCGATTGAATAAATGAGAGGGAAGAAAAAGAAAGGAATGCGTTTCGCGAATGTATATGTAGAATGATAAGAATCTCGAAGGAATGTATTCATGCTCTTTTTGGACTTCGAAGTCTTGGGAAAAGTGAGAGAATTCGAGGCCCAAAGACTAATGAAAATCCGCGAGTTCTATTCATAACTTTCTCATCAGAGACTACTACTAATCTGAAGTCGACTTTTGAATGGATAACTGAACGAATTACTAGAGGGAATTGAGGGAGGGCAGTGAATAGACTCGAAAGACGGCGAAAAAACTGAATATACGATGGCTACTCTCAGAATCCGACAAGTAATTAGAGAGAAAAGGGAACTATTAGACGATTAGCATTCCAATTATTATTAACACCATAACAATAATAATTGCTACAATGAAAGAAGAAGTTAGCCAAAAGGTGTGTGTCTTGTCCTCTTCAGAAATAGAAAAAGAGACGATGCTTCTTCTCATCATCATCTTCTTCTTCTCTCGTATCATCAAAAAAAAGAACAATGAGTGGAGAGAAAAGAATCGGATGATGGACGAGTAGTGGTAGAGAGAAGAGAAAGTTGCCAATATTATTACGGTTTTCGCTTTTTCTTCTGCAAATGGCAATGTGTGAAATATTACATCTTGATGTGTTGTCTTCTGGACTGACCTAGACTAAAGACTTCTTTTGACCATTGGAAAAAAGTGTAAGAACGATTTGAAGTATATGTGTTGGACATTCTTTTGAAAATTGGATGTAATTATAGATGTAGAAGTTAAAAGATCTAGGTCATCACAACTTTGAAACTACAAATCAGATTGAGACCTTCGAAAGGACATCTAATTAGAAACGAGACACGAACAGAAGAGCGAGATGATGTTCATCATTTTGCAACTGGTATGTGGGACTAGCACTAAGCGGCTTGAAATCACAAAATGGGTCAGTTGAAAGTGGAGGAGACCGGTTTGCGGGGGATTACATAAAAGTTTGAGCATTACAAAAATCATGTGGGTCAAGAAGCGAAATCAGAAGGGACTAGGGAAGTTCCAAGTAGAGACAAAATAGAGGATTCTGAAGACAAAAAGGGCAAATGAGAAGGTTGTATAACGGGTTTCACGAAGGTTCCAGTAGGAACACAGAATGCCAATTATCTCGTCGTTTGATAAGCAAGTAGACAATGGTTATTAAATGGAGATGAAAGGGAAAAAAGTAGGAAACTGATATTGATCTGAGACACCCCGAAAACAGTAACTGCGCGTTGACCGGAAATAAGGTGCCCTTCCGGAATGAATCTAGTCTTATTTCAAGATTGTTCTGAATGAACAACTATTGATAGGATGACGTGAATTTTTTCAGAAGACATATAAGGATAGTAATAAGGGCAAAAATATCTAATTTAAGAATTTGAAAAAACTTTCATAACTACCTGATTATTCTGTAAATCAGTGAATGGCTTAAACAACTTTAGATCTTTTGTAGTTGACTATTTTTGCTGAAATTTACTCTCAAGTCTGATAAATTGCGTACAGTGAAGGGGCATTAAATTATGGTTTTTAGGGCTTGTTTTTAAAATTGTCAGGTTTTTTTATTGCAATACAATTGACTTGATAGCAGCACTTGAAAAAAAAAATTGCCAGCTTCAAAAATGAACCTAGAAGTGCTTAACACACCCACTAATTTTCAGAAAAATCGACGAATACTGAATTTTTTGAAGAATCACAAAAATATTGCAGAAGTTTTATTCTATCTTTTCCTTCTTCAGTGTATCAATTTGCTGCTCTAATTTCCCAAATGAAAATCTATTGAAGAGATTTGCAAATTGACCATTCTAACCTTGAAAATAGTAAAACGGAAAGGAGAGAAACACCATAGGTGCGAAATTATAAACCCCTCCTCTTCTTCTCGCCTCCGCTATTCTTGCGACCTGATTACGCAAAACCTATTGAAATCGGGCGGATTGGTGGTAAATGTGCAGTGAAATGACGAACACATGGTGCTATTCGAATAACATGAAGATACATGGTCATTCTCTCTCGAGAGAACACATTCCCGCCGTCCTCGCGCACTTTTTTCAACAGTTTCGTCACCGATCTCAAGTATTCAAAAAACCCAGGAAACAGATACACAATCGAGGAGGGAAACGCAAACAAATTTTGGGAATGAGACCATATATCCATTCTCGAATGGAAGGTGGTAAAGATGCGGTAGGAGGTAAGGATTACACGAAAATTAGGTGTCGGTTTGGAGAGGAAAAACCTTGGGGAGAAGAAAATGGGATGGGCGCTAAGATAAATTTTACATGTCTCGCTCACGAGATGGATTGGACAGATTTGTTGGGTCAGAAGAAAGGTCAGTGCTATCCTAAAGAAAACTATACGAATTGAAAAAAATTATTTTTCGAATTTTTTCTACGGCAGCTCGTTGACATCGAAAACACTCTAAAAAAGAGAAACGATTCAGAAATTGACAATCAAACTATTTTCTGACCATGAATTGTTTCAGATTTTCGATTTTCAACATCAAAAATCACAAGGAAATGCAACCGAATCGGAACAAAAGAAGATTCTCTTCGAAAAAATGGAATGCGATCTCTCAAGATTCTCATTTTACCGAATGCATACATGTCGATTCAAATCAGTCGAAACGTTTTGAGAAGAAAGAAGCTTTTGCATTGCATCTAAGTCTCTAATTACAAGTCCAATTACGTATGCATCGTCCATTTTTCACCTGTTCGACTATACTTTTCTATCTCTTTTCGTTCGATTTGAGAAGAAGAAAAAAAGAACGTTGAAATGTGGGAAATGAGTTGGGGAGCAACTGGCAAAAAGAGGAACAAAAGGATTACCTTTTTTCTTTGTTGCAAACCGCACAGCACTGCGTTCGAGCCATCAGTACCGGAGGAGTGATGATCATAGGCACTCTTCAAGAAGAAAAATTGTTTGGGTTCTTTAGAAGACACTCACGGTTCAATTAGTTTTTTGCTGCTCTTCCGTCTGAGTAACGTTCCTTTCTTCTCTTCAATGGCAGACGTACTCTGTTGTTGTAGAATGTATTTGGATTCATTCTGATCCAATATTCGATAGTTTCTTTGTCGTACTCCACTCATTTGACTCCGTCTCCTTCTCATAACAGGTGTTGCATTGATCGAACTTGTGTTGAATGACGAACCGTTACTGCAAATGATTTGTTGAAGGTGTCAAGTTTAGCACTCACAGATGGGAATTCACATTTTGGTGTAGATTGTATTTTTCTAATAAAACTGTATTTTTCTAATAAAACCGTTATCAAAAAGGGGTCTGGTACACTGCTATCAAATAGTGGTTAACTAAAAAAGTTTGAGCAAAACATATCTTAAGATGTTTGAGAAAATCCGAAATAAACCCAACATTTTCAAATTTCAAAAAACTAACCGATTGTTGAGTTCTGTTATCGTGATTGTTGAATCTTCACTTAACGCAAGGCTCACATCAATGGGAGACTGTGATCTTTGTATCCTTTCCGATATCATACTTTGAGTCATTCGAGGATCTACTTCATGCTCACGGTCTCGTTGCCGATAGCCTGCAAGGAAAACTTGATTAGATATGCAAAAGTAACAAAAACAAAAAGTAATAACAGAAAAACCAGAAATCATTGGAACACACTTTGGGTGAGAAATGGATGGGAATGGAAGCAAAACGGTTATGATGATTTGTTGTCGGAAGTGGGCATGTAAACTAATCCGATTACCTGGTTTTGCCGCAGAATGCCGTGTTCCTAACCTATTGTTTCACACGGAATGGATGTGTTTTCGAGAAGATGAAACTTTAGAACTTTCTGGATTTCTGAGGAAAATCTGGGGTGGTCACAAGAACTTCAAGCATCTGACACTAACTACAACTGATATTAAGGTAAGGAAGAAGTACTCAAAAACAACTGTATGCCAACACAGAAAAAGCCACCTCTGTGGTGTTTATTTGTGTTTAAACAAGTCTTAAGTTTTTAGTTTTCCCCTGTCCGGGAGGGGAAGGTGAGTGGTGTTAAAGTGAAGAGTGTCGTTGTCGTCGCCCGGGAGCAGCACAAAATGGTCATTTAGATTTCGGATCAGTTGTTCTCTCTTTCTCTCAGTTGAACGGGATGAGACTAATGGGACGACTTTTTGCAAAGAAGATGAGAGGGAAGATTTGGAGAAATAGAGGGAGGAAATTTGAGAGCTGGTCAAGGAAGATGAAAGTGAGAAAAAATAGATTCCGTAGTGTCTGATTGTACCTTTGAAAAGTACCGACAATCAGTTGAACTAATGTGAATGGAAAAAAAAGCTTCAGAAAAATAGAACTATTGACCATGTTGTCTAACTGATTGTTCGTTTCACAGAGTTTAAATAAAACCTTCCGCAAATGCAACCTAACTTCGATAGTCTATAGACTTATTTCTGAAGTTCACAGGGTAAAACGTTCCATATTTTCCATATCTTCAGTAAGAAAGCTATCGAAAGTTTCTTAAAACTTCAAATTCCATATTTCTAACTTAGCAACAACCCGAATTTTATAAGAGAGCGCAGATTATTTAAAAAGATTCCGTTAGCTTTGATGCTCCATCTCAAATCTTCGTGCGAAACTTATCCCGCGATCAAATTGAACTCGAAGTTGAGTAGGTGGATTTACGATCTTCCAGTAGAAATTGAGATGGAGCGTGTCGTCTACACTTGCAGAAGCTGATAAAATCGTGGTCCTCTCAAAAATCTGGCCAAGGAAACTTCAAAATAGGACTTCTCGATCCTTGATCATTCTGAATTTATTTAAACTCCAGGAGGTTCATGAAATGTTTCATGTCATTTCATCTCTTTTTCCATGCTCCGACACTTGTTCCCATTCACCCTTTGATTGACTCATTTCCTGATGTGCTGACCCCAAAAAATCCGCTCTCTTCTCTCAAATTTTTATGTCACTCGTAATTATTACACATTTCGAGTTGTTGCAACAAGAAAGTCTCTTCTTCTCCCAGAATTCGAACGATGGGGTTGAAAAGAGAAAAAGTGCCTCGAGTGGTGATAATAAATCAGATGAAGAACATGACATCCATTTGTCAACATTTTCTCATCGTACTCACTCGCACACACACTCACTTTCTTTCTTATTACACAAATTAACGGTTGATAGGAAAAAGGAAAGAGGATATGGAGAAATTGAACGAACCAAATGATGATGGTGATTATTGTGAGAATGCAGAATAAAAGAGAACTGAACAAAAATAACATCTTGGTATTGCAGAACAGAGTATTTATGTTGTGGTCCAGTTTTTTTTGGGCTCTTTTTTGTTGACAAACCGAATTTAAAATTGGAAGGAGCAACAAATAGATGGAACAAGTTCTTGCTCTTCTTCTGCTCAAAAATATAACAACAAAGAAGTACACATTTGTGTGGAGGAGGCTATACGAACAAGATGCATGATGATATGTCATAATAAGATGGATTTGATAGTTTGTAAAACGGACGAAAGCACATGATTTTTCGAAATTACGCCTGCGGAGAAGAGCCATCAAGACCTACCATTGAATCTAACCCATGCATTGGACCAATATTTCAGAATAACAGCGAATAGTCTGTTGGACATAGTCAGTGAGAAGAAGAGAATAGGAAGAAGATGGGGAATAATATTATTATAGGAGATCGAAGACGGAAATGTTCTTCCCATGGAGCACCAAATGGAGAGAGAGAGAGAGCTCTCAACCTCTTTGACAGGTAATACTAGAGGTTTGCATGACTAAGAAATGGATACTCAGTGGGTCCAAATTGGGAGAAAGTGAACACTGGAGGAGAGAGAGGTGGAGAAGACCTCCACCTTATAACGGAGAAAGTAAATGGTGATTAATGGCGGATTCGTGTAACAAAAGGGAAGTTTATAGGGATGATAAGAAACGATATCAAAAAATGACAAAAAAGGATCGATAAAAACAATTTTGATGGGAAAATCAATATGAGGGAGGCTTAATTTCAGACTCAGACTTCAGTTTCCGACTCAGAAACCGAAGCTTCTTAATCAGATGTTGATGGAAGTTGACCCAACCAAGAGTGTTTGGGGTCCTTAATTTTCTTGACTGTTAGCCAAGCTACAGATTGACGAAAAATCTACTAAGCTGAAAAAAATGTGTGAAGACTGTCTAAAAGACTGTGACAATACTTAACGTCCCTGTGGTCGAAAGAACACTTTTCTATTACTTTTCTATCAAAACTTAAAGATCTTTACTATTAACAAACGCAAAATTCTGTGTGTGTGTCTGTCTGTGTCGTGTCTCCCGCCCTAGCGAAGTCCCCACTGGACCAATTTTTCCCAAATTTTCACGGGTTATCAGAAATGGGCTCTGAATGATGCCCGTCTATTTCGATTTTCGATTTGACAAAAAATGAGCTCATGCGGGCTCAAAAACCTAATATTTTCTCCAGGGAAAGTTTTTCGCGCGTTAGTTTTGCACCGGTAGATCAAATATTTTAGGCCTGCCCGAAGGGCCCCAGAGGGGCGCAGCCCTCTGGTTTTATAGTAAAGCACATGTACTGAAATGGACGGATTGGGAAACTTTCACTCTGTGAAACCCATAAGCTAGCAATTAGTAAGACACCCATGTTCGATTAAATTAGGAATCCAAAAAGCTGAGAAAATGCTCGAATTAGAATCAAAAAGTGTGTCAATGCCGATGAAAAGCTCTCTATTGACCACCCGTCTAGTCTCGTTTCATTGTTGCAACGATTATGTATGTTTATACAAATGACCACAAGAAAAATAGTGACCACACAAAAAGAAAAAGCAACTCGGTGTCTTATTACCTATCAAATTCATTGTTTTAAACTTCAACCAATTCTACTAAAAACGTACTGATTTGTTTATGAGGGCGCAAAAACTCACAAGCTGCATGAAACTGGACAGGGGAAAAAGAACCGATTGATGTCAATATTGTGATTCGGCGTTTTGAATGTAAAAGGGTTGAATAGAAAAATGAATGGACCTATAGTACGCTTGAGGGAAACCATTTGACTGGAAACCCCCCTCCCACTGAATTCCCGTCTTTCCCGTCTACCTCTTAACCTACAAGGAGTCTTCGCACTAATTACGACTGGACATGTGTTCTGCGTGAATACAAGAAAAGGGAGAAGAAACAGACAAAAGGTCATACTTTCGAGAGGAATATGGGAAAAGGTTGAAACAATTGTATGTACTAAAAGTGGGAAAGAAATCAATGGACAATTCTGAAATGAAAAAGGAGAACAACTGGAATGGGTCAGTTTTTGGAGGAAGGTTTTGGAATTGGAAAACAGAAAATGATACAGCTTGAAGTGGAGGAAGAGGTCAACAGGGCGTGAAGGGGAAATGAGTCAAGAAAGGTTATGGGAAACAAGGTCACAGAGGGAACATCGAAACCGTAACTGTGACAGTTGGAGTAGAAGGAGTTCGTCGAGAACTATCCACGCATGTAGATGGGTTTAAACTTTTTAAAGATTTTGTGCTCAACTCTATTTCAAAGACTTCAAATCAAAAATGTTTCACCCAGAAACAAAAACCTGGCACGATAGTACAGTAAGTAGATAAGTGGATATGCAGTGAGGTGAGAAGATAAAGACGGTGGGGGTACATTAAGTGTTTAGTATAGAATCCATCTTGACAGTTCGTTTCTCCGGCTGATGAGATTATCAAAGAGAGAAAGGTGGATTCGGAAGAAGGTATGATGAAGGACGCACACTGAGAATGCGCTGCTTTTATAGTTTTGGCCCATAATCATTTGTTCTGTTTCACATAACTATTTGTCATGAAATGTCATCGGTCAGGAAAAAAGAAAACGGGAAAATGAGAAGAGGTGAAACTCGCCAAAACAACAAGAAATCGAGAATGGGAGATCCTGGATTTTCCATGATTTATCAGTTGGAAAAGAATAAGAAGTGGAACGAAAGGAAAAGACAAGTGCAAGAGAAAAAGTGAACGGAATGAGAGAAGAAGCTCAGTGGTTTTTCCGGCCAACCTCAAGTACACTTTAACGCTGAGTAAATCTCTTGAGGTGACTGGATAATGGTATATTTCAAGTAGAGATTATGAACTTTATTCTTTGAAAAAAAAACAGTTTATTTATTTGCTCTGCTTGTTTTTTGAAAGTTCTAGCGGAGCGTGAGACAAATTGGTGAAGAAACAGTGAGGATCTTGCAGAGGTCTTTTCTAGTTTCACCAACTGAGAAAATGGGAAACTGCGAGATTCTGGATTAGCCTTTCTTCCAGAATTCTACAAACTGGAAGATCACTAGTGACTTATTTAGACTCGAAAAAATAGCGGATCCAAATGCACCAGACGATGAAAGTGATTAGACGGAGTTGGAAAATAAATCAAAAATCCAGAAGGAGCGGTTATATCATTTCAACCGGCATCGTGTGAGAGTCCGTGTGGCTTACCGATCTCTGCGTCTATCGATTGCCAACTGATCTCTCATCACCTAATTCTCAGATATCACACGCACATCTCACGCAACTGTCGCGTAATACACACACTCAATCCCTCCAGGAGGGATGATGGTGCCAACATGAAATTGAGTAGGTGAAGGGAAGAAAATAAGAAAAACAATATAATAAATATACTACTCTAACTATAAACAAGAGTTGAGAAGAACCTGGAGGTACTTAACAAACGCTTTATGATTTATGGGTTCGAGATTTTCAGCTTGTCAACTTGTCAGTTATATTGAGAGTCCTATTTTTTTCAAGGCCTGGGTTCAATATTTTGTTTTCGAATGAGAACCAGGTGAACGAAATCGATCCGAATTCTTCATGAATTTCTCTGCCGATTTTTTGTCGCCGGCGGTAACACCCCGAGAAGATAACAAAGCAGATAACAAATATTCATATTTTTAAATCAGTGAAAGATTATTGGATAACACTAGCCGCAGAGTTCCTCTTCCCGCGCACACATAATGGTGTAATTGTGGCTTCTAAATATTTGACACTTTGAGCAGAAATAAGAGAACAAAAAAGCAGTGAAGTGAGCAGAAACGGGCAAGGATTTCAAGGAATCGGTCAAACGGAATATGTATTCTCTTGACTAAAAAGACATTGATGGGTATTCCAAAAGAAGGAGAAAGAAGGGTAGGAGGCAAGAAAAAGATGCGATCGAAAACTGACAAATGACATTTTCTGGATGGGAGGTTGTAGTAGTTGTCCTTTTGGGCCACTCAATTTGTTTAGATTACGAACTCATTTACACTTGTTTTTCGTCTTACGACGAAAGACGATGTGCTGTCTACATTATTTAATGGAAAGTTTTACTTGAAAATAACTACAAATGAGGATTACGAAGAGAAAAACAACTGTCTGGAGGAATCAGGAAAAAACGAATACTTTATTTTTATGTCTAGTAGCTTTAGAATAAAGTATTTGGAGTCTTCTCCTGAATGAGGATCATACTGTACATGCGAATAATAAAGTCATCAGATGACATAAGAATCCGTAATCCAAAATTACAACCTATTTACCGTTGCATCTCTTCATCTCAATATGCGTGAAACGACAATAGAAAGAGAAGTACATCAAAAGGGTTTCGGAATGATGATGGACATAATAAAAATCATAATAATAATAACTATACGGATGGCATCGATGAGTGCGCATGGATGACGTTTGAGGTCAACTTTTGTGATGAATATGTGGAACTATTTTGAAAATTGAATCCGAATTTCGTTCACGAAAATCTCTGTATATTTTGAAACTGAAACCCAATATGGAGTAGGCAGAACAATAGTGTTCATCCTGAATTCGGAAATAGCTATTGGAGTAAAATATTGAAATTTGGGAAGGGGAAACTAAACAAGAAAAGGAAGGACAACAAAAGAAGGTTATGTTTCCTAAAAATTGGATTTCGGTGTAGCAGAAAGCGGGGAGAAAGATTATGAGAAATCGAATTGTAACAACACGAACATAAAGTGATAATTTGTAAACTTTCTCCGTTTCTCTTCTTCCCTCTCCCACTACATCATAAATCTTTTGAACACTTGAAAGTTCTTCAACCAATCAAACAAGCTTCTTCTCTTTATGATCAAACAGTCGTTTTTCCCCACTGAACATATCACGTTTCTTTTAAATTTCAACCCTTCAAAATAATAGAGAAGCACGGGGATAGTTTCAATCTAAAAAAATCAAAGGTGAGCGATGTGAAAATCAGAAAAGCAAATGATTCAGTGTGTCATCTCAAAAAAATGGAAACTGTAGTAAACATGCGCCTCGACACGTTGCACGAGAGCCAGGTTAAGAGGGTAAAGAACAAACAAAACAATTTGTGCCGAATGATGATCGGACTTGAAATGTGTTTCTTTTTCTGAGGTATTAGATGGCGAGGTACAAAATGCGAAAATTGGTCTTACTACCGGCGATGTTTGATGAGACAAGAAATACGGTTTCAAAGTTCGGAAGATCTTGAGAATGAGAAAAAGTGTGGATTTACATAACTGGGTAGTATTGGGAAACTTAACACAATGGTCAAGGGAAACATATAAGATAGCCGTTCAGGGCTGGGCCCACCTGATTTGATTCAATAATTTTAAATAGTTTTTTCCGCAACGTCATTCCAAAACGCGTGTTTGAGCCACAAAAGTTTCACTTGTTTCTCTTCTTTTTGCAAAATGGTCAGTCCTTATAGTTAGCATTCCAAAGAATCCTCGAAGTTTGCAAAAATCAGTCAAACCTAGCATTCCAAAGAAAATCACAAAAGTAGAGAAAAATGCCCCAAAGAGTTGAAATATTAAAAGAGTAGAATTGGGATGAGAAACTTCATAAAAAGGTAAAAAATAGAAAACTCAGGAATCATGAAGTTTGAAGACAAACCTTGTAGTCGAATAGTTGGCTCAGTATCATTGGCACACTCCGTGAACTGCTGCCTGTCTTCGTAGTAGCTGAATCTCCTGCGGATCCAGGAGAATCCCAGCGACATGTTACCTTCAGAAAATGAATTCAAATTTGAAAAGATTTTTGACGGCTGAAGGAGAACGGAAAGGTAATAATATGAAACCGAGGAAGATCAAAAACGTTTAATCCCATCAAGAAAAGTAAGAATAAACCTGAGAAACTTGAAACGAAACGACAGAAGAATTGAAACAGACATCTGAGAGTAGTTTTTATTCAAATTATAGCATCGAATGTTCCACTTTTTTCGTCATGTTTCCTGGTTTCATCTATTCGGATTCCATTCAGTGGATATATATTCAGAAAATTGTGGGAACATGATCGCTTCGGAAACACTAGTAATTATAGGGATTCGACCGAAAAGATTCTACTTCGATGTTCAGAAACCTTTGAACCCTCGAACAAACAAGAAGACGAAGAAGATGTTGGAAGAAGGAGAAGAAGAAGTCAGGAACGGAAAAGTGGTGGTAATGTAGTAAAGAAGAGTCAACTCGATACTTTGCTTCCGTCGAAACGAGAGTTCGTCACACTACTTGGTCCGTATTTACACTCATAATACAGTCGGCACGGGCGGTTATAAATATGAGGAGAAGAAGAAGAAGGAAAAGTAGGTAAACTGTTATGCCAAAACGGGAGAGAAGAGCCAAGATGCTCCCTGGTGCAATAAAATGTTTATTGCTTCTCTTTTGTTTCGGTTTTGGTCCAGTTTATAAGTGGTGGATTAGACAAGGGATTCTTCTTCTCGATTTCTTATGCAGGATGAGAAGAGCAAATAGGAGAGAGGAACACAAACCTTTTAAGGATTGTGGGAAGCGAGACCAATTCTTGATAAGGGGAAAAGAGAGAGGGAATGCCTGGAAATGTCAATAATTCTTATCAGCTTACTCTATGAGTGAACTCTTTTTTTGAGAAAAGTTATATATGGTATTGAAACTTTTTTTGATAGAGTAACATTCTCTGAAAACTAGAAAGCCTCAACCGAGAAGCAATTTCCCTTGAAAGAAAAAAGAGTAAAGGCTAAGGAGTAAGAAAACAAAGCTATAAATCTGACACCCCATCCTCAGAGAGCAGATCTCAAAACACAGAAAGGTGTCGAATCGGAAAGAGAGAGAAAGTGGATAATACTCAAATGGAGTGCTCCGAGAGAGAACCTGTTTATTTATTGGACGTCCAACCATAAGAGGAAGAAGACTTCTTTTGGTTTTGATTTGGTGGAAAATGAAGAAAAAAGTTGGCGATTGGCAATAAAATAAATGTGAGAAAAAAAAAGAGAAACGGGAAGAAATGAGAAGAAGAGTTGGATGTGTGTGGCAATTAG
Source organism: Caenorhabditis sp. 40 LS-2015 (assembly GCA_900536305.3). Classification (NCBI taxonomy): domain Eukaryota; kingdom Metazoa; phylum Nematoda; class Chromadorea; order Rhabditida; family Rhabditidae; genus Caenorhabditis; species Caenorhabditis tribulationis. Next base: position 553,262 of record LR546476.1, on the reverse strand, counting down.
TCTCAGAACCATGTTCTTGTTTCACTGATAAGCGACAACTGGCTCCAGGTGAGTGCTCTCAGGTATCTTCCAAATGCCATTTTATCTTCATTGGCGGCTCTTTTGACCTACTCTCCATTTTTTAAAGTTGGACTGAAGTGAGGATGAACAGAAGATTTCGACAGAAACTGGACACTTTAGAAGGGGGAGAGAGAGGGCATGTAGACACGGAACGTATTGGCTTTCGGTTTAACAGACATGAAGAAACCGAAAAAAACTTTTGAGTCAGAAATATCACAAAGTCAGAAGTAAATATTCACTCATCCAAATAGATGGAGTTCTGATGGAAGACCCTTTCGTCACCATTCTGTCACACCATTCCATCTTTAGCGAGTCAAAAGACAGAAGGCAAATGAAATTAATTGGTGTGATGAAAAGAAAACAGACCGAATGGAGCACTCTTGTCCCCTTCCTGTCCGTTTCCGACGACACGTTCACCGGAAAACTGCACACCAGATGGACGAAAATGATGAATTGGATTAGATTCAAAAAGAAATCGACAATGAGATTTGCGGTAGAGAGGCAAAAACAGTCGAAACATAGGGATAAGTGTCATTGAGCTCTTTGCTCGAGATCTTTCATGAAAAGACTTATAAGATTCAGGGTAGCTGGAAGGAAGATGAATTTTGAAACGGAAGTTAAAGTGACCGGAAACTCTGGAGTAGTTTCCCAAAAAACTAAAAGGTACCAAATCTAATTATGGAAGAAAACCTATCCCCCGCCCACTTGACGTCTCCTAAAAGATAACCTTTTACCCTCTTCCACCCAGCTGCCTCCAATAAAAACGCTCTTGGGATACCATGTTTGTCAATAGAATGTGCATAACAAAACCATCTGTCGACCATGTGAAAATCGGGGGTTGAAACATGAAAAAAACGAATAGAGGACATTTATGCCAACACACCAAAAAATATATGGAAAAGGAAGAAAGGAGAAGCACTGCAGCACTGCACAACATATAATTTTAACGTTCCCGAATGTTCCCCCTTTTTTGCCCCGTGTTCAACTGACCTACTAAATAGATGAATCGCCGTTTCCTCTCCTCATTCATCATTCATCGTTGAGGAACAAACAGTAGTAATAATAATAAGTCATTTGGAGTCAATGTTGCAAGTTTTGAAATGAATCGGTTCAAGTATCTTCTTTTTTCAAAATGTCAGGTCAGGTCCTCTCTCAGACACTGATCGGAGATGGGGACGGGGGGACACGGAGGGAGGACCCAGAGAGAAAAGAGAGAAGTGTCCGATTATCTGATAAGAGATATGTGATACGTGGAGCAGTGAGTAGTAGTAGACGAAAGAACGTCTGTTCACACGCATCAAGTGAGTAGACTCAGACAAATATCAAATGTGTATGTGCACTATAATGAAATGAGCACGAGACAGCACGAAGAGAAGGACCACCAGACTTATTTCGACAATTGTCAAGAGATAGGGATGATACGATGACTTTCGCAACATTTGCCACCAGCAAAAACCGAGAATGTTATTTTAGTTGGACCCTCTGATTTTTTGACGTTCTGTACATCTGGTAGACTAGGAGAAGAGAAACAACCGTGGAAAAATGAAGAGAAAGCAGTTCGCGGAAATCTGGTTTTGCGATATGGAAAAAAAAACCGTATGAAAAACTGTGAACCCTCCATTCATCCAGAAAAACAGCATTTATTAACTCCGAAAAATCCCGATAGTCATGTGTAAATCATTAATGGTTTATAAAAGAATAGAGACCATGCGAACGAATATTGAATGAAGACGAAGAGATGTGGGAATCAACTGCCGACTGGGTCACAGTTTGCATAATCAAGTAGGCATTCGGAGGAAGAAGAAGCTGTTGATGTATCGAGATTCACAGTTTACGGATACTCTCCGTCATGAATTCAATGAAATTCGCTGCGTGGGAGAAGTCGTCGGTGATGTCTTCCTTGATTTTCACCTGGAATGAGTTCACTTCAAAACTGTTTGGAAGTATGAGAAACTGCACCTGTGCAAGTTCGCTAAGAACATCCAAAAAGTTTTCAGACCTGATGACGTGTCGTCCTCTGATGTCTCCAACGGAATTCCTCTTCTCAGTAGGCCCCGTTTTTGTTCCAGATAACGAATTGTCATATTCGTCTGTAGAAGACTTTGAGGTTTGTGGAATCGCCCACATTCCGTAAGCAGGGATCATGGGAATCTTGTTGGCCTTCATAATCATGTCCGGGTAGATTGGTGTCAAACTCATCACGATTTTGGTTGAAGACGTTGTGGGTGGAATGGAGGTCGTCGTCGTCGAGAAAGTAGTCGTTGTGGAAGGTTCTCTCGTTGTAGTCGGGGGAGCCGTAGTCGTAGTCGCCCGTTCCGTTGTTGTAGTCGTCGGTACTGGAGTAGTTGTAGTAGTAGTTGAAGTAGTCGTTGTAGTCGTTGGTGGTAGAGGTGTAGTCGTTGTAGTTGTACTGGTCGTAGTTGATGTTGTCGGACATGGATTTTGAGTTGCGGCTGTTGTTGAAGTGCTGGTCGGTCTCTTTGTTGACTTTCCTTCAATGATCCGTTTCTTCGTCCAAAATGACTGTTTGGGTTTTGGGGTGACATGTTCAATGTCTGAAAACATCTGATTCGTGAAGACGTTCTCATGAATATCCCAACCGTGTTTCCGCTTTTCCGCTCTCATTCTGATCGGCGTGTACATTCGATTTTCGTTGATCACATTCTCCTCATCACTGTTTTGAGCCTGCAACTATTTTCTTTTATCATCATGGGAACCTGAAACTACACTCTTTTTTCCCACCTCGACTTCTTCCGATGATTTTGTCAACACATTTGTTCGCATTCTGGCAGCAAGGTTCTGAAACGGATCATTCAGACTGTGTGCTTACTTTTTGTTTTTCAGGAAAAAAAAACACTAGTTTCTCACCGGATATCTCATGCAACAAGTGAATGCTGCACATTGCACGTAACCAGCAAGACATTGACAGTTGAAGCTGTTGCATCTTACTTGTTGAGGTGGGATAATAAGACAATCCACGTGGCACGAAGGCATACTGTAACATGAATATTTGATTGAAAATACAAATGCACCCTCACCAATCAGGACGACATGTTGGTTCCAGAACATGGTTGAAGAAGTTAGTCTCATACTGTAGTCTTGCTACACATTGTTGACTACAGTGTGGTTGACATGCTGGTGAGCATTGTTGTTGGATGGGAGGAGACGGATGGACAACCAGAACAAGTGGATGAGGTGGTCCCGGTGAACCTGAATTTTCGTTACAAGATCCCTTTTCTCGCTGTCAAGACTGATCGTGTTTTGCATTTTGGTCCCGAACTGAACTCATTGATCTTGTTTTCAGACTTAAAATAATAAAGATTTGCATCAGCTTTCTGCCCTTATGAGCACTCTGTATTGACGTCAAGTCTTCTTACAAATACAACTTTGTATTAGACCAGGAAGCAAATATTCGGAAGCATTTTGAGAAATAGTGTGTTTTGGAATACCTGGCATGGCAGTTGCCTGGATTGTAGTTGTAGGAGCGGAAAATTGTCTTCTGGATTCACAGCACTCATTACCACACCAACCAGAGAAACATGTCATTGCGGACTGAAAAATGAGAAATAGATCAACAAGAAACGATTTTGATATACTTGGAAGAAGTTGCGATGATGATCCATTGGAAATCTGGGCATTCCGAATAATCTCTTCTTTGAGACAACCTTCATTACTTCTTCTTTCGTGGGTTCTTGAATTGGAAGTGGGATAGGAAGTGGAGATAACGTCGGGAAATTGGGATTTACGTGGATTTGAGGTGCAGTTTGAATATATGGAGTTGGAGTGGTAGACGGTGCTTGAAGTATCGGGTTCAGAAGTTGACTTAAAATGGAAGGTCCAAAACTATGTGTCATGTGGTTTGGAAAAGAAGAGGAGTTTGTTGGAAACATGGGAGGAGTTGGAATGGGAACTTCGGTTTCCATGAGTCTCGGGAAATTCGGATTCACTGAAATTTGTTCCCGTGGCGGTTGAAGCCGAACAGGAGATCGAAAAACTTGTTGATTCTGTGGTGGAAGTTGAGATAACCGAGTTGGCGGTGGAAGTTGTTGGAAGTAATATGAAGACATTGTGACATTGGAAGGGGAAATATGGTAGGGATGGTTTGAATAAGGAGTAGTGAATATCGGAAGAGGAGTAGTAGAATAGATAGGAAGTTCAATAGGATTTCGAGAATATGATCCATCCGGAGGTTGATAGGCTAGTGGTTCTGGTTGAGAAGGATCTGGCTGGATCCTAACATGATGAAAAAACCTTTTTACTGGAGCTGAAAACTTCGAGATGTGAACTTTCTCTGACTCAAAAGATTAAACCTTGGTTATAGCTTTTCGGGGGTGTTTGAACTTGCGTGATCTGATAATTGGTTGAAGGTGATAATTGATAATTCGATTTTCCCAATGCCCAATTACTGTACTTTTGAGCGATATTCGACACTCTGTTCATATTCTGAAAACTACCATTTCCTTTCGAACCAAAATGAAATAATTTCGAACCAGTTGATCTTTCTCGTCTTGCTGCGAATTCACTGAAGCAGCGAGGAATAATACAATTTTAGCAGCACTGACAAAAATCGAGGTCATGATTCAACGGAATGGGAAATAAATGAACATCGAATGAGAGTGAGTCGGCTCACAACTTTTTGACACATTCAAATTTCTTATTTGCCCCCCTTTCTTGTGTAAATCTTCCTCTCTTGGCCGATTACCGAATATCGCATGGATGACAGAATAAACGTGCGTTCGTTGTATTGTTTGTTCTGGGATTTGCGTAATCATTACGTTTTACATTTCCCCTGTTCACTTCGAATTTTGAAAACAATTCAAATTGAGATATTCTTTCAATTCCAAAATTCATCAAAACCACAAAAACAACATTGTTCAACTGATGTTCTAACTTTCTCACGACCAACACGTGGCCTTGATGTATACGTATTTTGCACGGATCAAAAAGAAGAAGAAGAATGACGGGAAAAAAACTTCATTTTTCTAGGTTTCAATGATTTTGTCGTCGTCTGAAAAGTGAAGACAAAAAATCTCTTCATTTGAATATGTCATTAGTTCACTTTTTCGAATCTTGCAAGCACAGCAGTGATCTTCTCGAAACGATTCGGAAGATTCTTTCGGACGATGAGAGCATCCTCACGGAGAAAGTATTCGGAGCGGTACTGCTTGTCGGTTCCTTCCGGAGGATGTGTGTAGATGATAGTGACACGGTCGTTTTGCTGAAATTCCGAATCCTAATCATAATTGATCTTCCCCATATTACCTCTTTCCCATCACACTTCACAATGAAGAGAGCAGCTTCATTCGGATCAAGAACTCCGGTCGGAGTGGTAGTTGCCTTCTTGAGAGCAGTGCTCACACCGAACACAATTCGTTTTCCGGAAGTGTTCACCATTTTAATGTGACCGGACTGCTGAGAAATTTGCAATTCTGGTGGACTCAATTCGTTTGCCAATGCAGTGCCAACTGATTGAGTAGTCATCGTTTTGCTTCGAAAATTTTCTTTATTGAAAACTGAACATTGGATTCCCTGATAGACTCAACGTTACACATGGAAAAATCTGACCACGTGGGAGAGAGTTTTTTCGAAAAAAAATATGGGAACGAAGTACGAGAGAATGCAGCATGGGTACAATGTGCCAACCACGTTGTTTTTCAGAATTAGCTTTTCTCACAACTTTTTTGCTGATTTCAAACTTCCATATTTGGACTCAACCCACAAAAACTATATTCTCTTTCAGTGTCGTTTCATCAGTGCTGAAAATGATTGGAATCGCCGTTATTTCTTACTATACGGTGCTCGGAGCTATTGGAATTGTTCTCAATGGGACACTTCTCTATCTATCCATATTCCGATCTCCTTCACAGATAAAAACCTACAGAGTTCTGATTGTCAACTTTGCATTGACAGATATGCTCTCTTCATTTGTGATGATACTGATTGCTCCGCGGTAGGGAAATCTTCAGATACTTTTCGGTAATAAATTTTAACGGTAAATATTTTTCAGAATAATACCTCTCGATTTCTCCATGGCTCATATATTCTACGGACCCTGTCACTATGCTGGTCCTGCTGTCTCGTATGCAACATACAGTTTTCTACTTCACTTATACGTACATTCGATGTGGTCTCTCCTCCTATCCTTCTTCTACAGAAACTATATACTTTCTCATGGCCCGCCGACTATCTTCAAAATCTTCATGCTCATTATTCTGGCCTATGTTCCATCGTTCACTCAATTCCTCGTGTTCACCTTTACCGCTGGAAATCCGAACGCTATCATGAATATGCTACAAGTGAAGTTTCCCCAGTATAATCTGGATATCTCTCTCATCACAGGAATAACTGATATTTTATCTCCAGCTGCCACATTCTCACTTCTCAATATCACGATTCCAGTTTTCCCGATTTACACTGCAATTCTGATGTTCCGCAGGAAGATTCTAAAGAAACTCGGGAAAAATACGGAGCACTTGAGATCCGAGACAAAGTCTATCCACAAACAACTTCTGAAGGCTCTAACTCTACAAGCATGTCTTCCTATCCTATTCACTCTGGGTGTCTTCATGTTCTTCATTCAAGCACTCCAACTTTCCTCTCATCCAATACTAGAATGCCTGATTTGTGCAATCCCTGCTCCAATCCCTCTCCTATCTTCCATTATCTCTCTATATCATATCCGCCCTTATCGTCAAGCTATTCTCCGATTCTTCACTCGAGTCACCATCTCTATTCCAACAAATGATCGTCATTCTTCGGCAGTTGTTCTTGCCCCGAAACATAAGATTTCAGTTTTGAGTGCTACAAAGTTACACAGACTGAGCGTTCCCAATAACTCGTGATGCTCTTTTGTTACATAAGAAAGATTTTCAAAAGAATAATTAATAAATTAATGTTAGCTGCAATTGAAATCGGTTCGTTTTTCAGACACCTTGTATATATTGAAGATACGAATGAGCTCACTTTTCTTGACACGATCTGCTTGTATTTTCTGAAAGAGTTCCTTGGTTTCGACGTGGATCTAAACTGGATAGCTCACTTTCATAGAATGAACCACATTCATCATTCTCAACAACCGATTTGAATAAATTTCGATTCCGCACTCCTTCGTATAATAATGATGTAAATCGGAAATAACAATCTCTCGGAGTTCATCGAACTTTTTCACCAGTTCAGCTGTTTGTTTTTCATCTGGAACAAAATTACATTAAATTGATCAGTGAGACAGAACCTACTTCCATAGTAAACAAGAACTTGGGCGAGAATGAAAGCGGTCTCAGTGTCGGAAAGCTTGAGTTCATAGAGTGGTTTGCATACATCATCGATAATTGAATTGACATGAGCGTGGAATTCACTGAAACAAAAGTTTCATAGATCAACCCGAATCGCAGAATAACTACGATTTGACATAATTATTGGCAAGTTCAGTGTCCATCGCAGTTTCAGGATTTATAGTTACAGTACGCCAATCTACTGCACAATATGAGGATAATGTGGTTTTCTGAAAAGATGTTGATTGTCAAGGCAGTCTAAACTATTCTCACCTTTTCAGTAAAACAAGATTCACCAAATACTTTGACGGACATTTGTGCTCTTTCGAATCTGTCGAAAACGGTGAATGACATTTTGACAGTATCAATCTGAAATGAAAAGCAGGATTCTGATCAGAATTCAGGCTGCGGCTCACTTTTTGTTCTTCGCTAAGGCTATCGAAGAAGTCTACACTTTTTACCCATTTTGAGAATTTCTCAGATCGTCTTTGGAGGTGAGCTTTGCCATCAGTGAATGCGTTAATAGTGTCACAGAACTGCAAATAATGGAATTAACGTCTACCATCCTACCGAAAACCTAAATTACAACGTATTCTATTTACCTTAATTTGAATAGCTGATTGTTGGTTTTGTCTATATAAAACTAGTGCTTGAGCGAGTCGTTGCAGTTGATTAATTGAACATTGAGTTATCATTTTTGGAGGAGTATACTGCAAAAAACAGTTATCATCATTCAGACAACCTGAATGCCAACTTCTACGAATAAATATTTCAAATCGCTAATAATCTTGTCCATTTCTTCGCCGTCCCTCTTCTCCGCTTCATCGTCTAACTGAGAATCGCCACCCGTCGTTGGAGAGCCATCACTATAACCAGAAATTTCGTCCAACCTTATCGGATCTCCCGATTTTACAGTACTACTTCCAGCCGCCTCCACCTCTCCGGCCATCGGATGAATGACGCGCTTGTTATTTTTAGGACGTCCACTCGAACCGGTCGGAGTCTTGCTGTTGTGGCTGTCACGATTGTATTGGACATCTGAGGAAGAAATTGTATGTACTCGGGATTACGGTAGTCAGAAGGGCACACTCACTTGCCGATGTCATTCCGACGGCGATACACTTACGATATCGGCACTGACGACAGACATTTCTGGAAGAATATTTTTCCGAAGCCTTGGAATTCGAAAAACAATTACCTTCCGCGGCCTTCGACATTGCATTTCTGGTCACTCGCCACGCATGTGTACTTGAGATCGAGTACAACAATTCGTCTGGAATATAGGTGAAAACCTGTTAAGGTGGAATCGGTGTTATGGATAACATGCAAAAACAAAGTAAAACGATGTGGAAATAGAGAAAAAAGTCGGTCGAAATCAATGATCGCATTTACATGACTTATCGCTACATTATCAGTTTATGTATGTACACGTGGTGCTTAGACAAGCTAAACTTTTTTCGGTGAAAACAAGAAAAAATGTCGTCAGGGAGGGAAAGTCGACTAGTGCATGATCTTTGACTGATTAACGATGAATCCTAATGAAATCAGGAAACTAGGAAGTTGGCCAAAATCAATTGAATTGGCAACAATAGAAGTCGGTCTTGTAAATTTTATTTTTTTTAACGTTGCAATGCTAGCAACTAATGGTTAAAATCAAAACTTTTCAGAACACAACTATTGCTAAAAAAAGGTGGTATATTAGTTCCATGGAGATTAATTTTTAGCGATTAGCGAGTCTGAATGGGCAGGATTAGGTCGGAAAACGGATGTCCGGGTTCGACTAAGAGTGTTCGAACTCTGCTACGGGCTGACTGATATCGTGATGATAACGGTTAGAAAGTTCTAGGTCTCATTGGTATCATTTACTCTAAATTATCTGGGGATCCCGTATCTCCTCTACTAGACCGGCACCCCTTTCCCGTCAGTTTAGCACAAGCACGTGAAAACCATTTTGTTGTTGACCACTTCTCGACATCTGTTAAAAGAACTATTAGAAATTAGGTCAAAATGATGGAAAAGTGGTGCTGGTCCAGGGTTGTGCGGAATGAGTCTTCCGGAATTTCGGAACGGTCCGAAACTCCGAGTTTTTGAATTTCGGAGTTTATGTCAAAAGCATTTTGAGTTTGTAAGAACAGCAACTTTGAGCAAGAATTTTTTTTCGGAGTTCCGTTTCGAAAGTTATAGGAATTCCGAGCTCCGTCCAGCACATCCCTGGTGCCGGTCCATTGGATAAAATACGGTATGTTCCGATGATTAGGGAAATCCTTTCGGAAAGCTACATTAAGGGTATACTGTACTTAATTTAAAAAATGATTTGCCAGCTCTAAAATTCTAAGATCAAGATTTATCTAACAAGAAAAACTCGAAAGTTCTAGCCTTATGCACTATACTGTCCAATCCCTGATAGTGAGTTGAATCTCACACAAATTCAAAGACAAAGAAAACACGTAAAGGACGCTGAAAGATAAAAAAAGATAGAAACCTGAAATCACTGGCATGCATGATTAGTACGAAAACGCTGAAAATTAATATGGGTTAGTGACACTTATCGGTTACCGGAAGAACGCGGCACACGGTCGGCAGGACTGGACTCCGAAATGGACTCCGTGAGATTCTAAATTGCAAACTTTGCATTTCTGCTTCTCCTCTTCGTTCGACTCTTGGACCTGGAACAGGACGGTTTAAACCGAAACGACCATTTAACTTACAATTTCAGGTAGAAACGGAGTTGGTGGTTCGAAGCTCGCATAGCTGGGTGGCTGCTCGAATGTTGGCGACTGGTGGAAATTGTTCATATCCAGATTGTATTCGTATCGGGGATACATCTGAAAGTACGAGTTCTAGATTTTCAGATGCCGAGAATCTGGAGATTTCTATAGTGTAAACAAACGTGTGGGGACAGATAGAGTTGACTACTGGACTCCATTCTCAGAATATTGTAAGATGGAATTTCAGTGTTGAATAGAAGAGGATTCTCGTCGCCTATGAAGATCATTAGAGGTTCTGCTCAATACATCATTGTCAGAAGATGATGAGGAAAAACGAAAGGGGCGGAGTCTAGAGTCTAGATGTCTCTAGGGTATATGGTCAGTTTTGTATTTTCCTAGAAAGCTCAGTACCTCTTGATAACATGTGATATTTTTCAAAAATGTATTTTTTATCCGACGACTTCAAAATTTCTATCGAAAAATTGGAGTCAACGCGCGCGTATGTGAATCACAAAATCATACTTTATCCAGAAAATGGGGAAAATTTTTCGGGAACTAAAATGTGCAGAGGTCGGAAGTTGGAAATGTTAAAAGGAAGCCTGATATATGACTGATAATTTGATAATTCGGTTGGTTTGTCTGGTCTCACACGACATTGGGAAAGGATTTACAAGAGGCGGGGCCGAACTTAAGAACTTCTTATTTAGTGATGTTTGTCATTTTGGACTTTTTGGAAGCAATAGATTATTCTTGGAGAAGTCTCGGGGAAGACTGGCCAGGTCTTTTTTGAGATGAAAAGCCTAGTGAGCTCAATGTGCTAGGATGTGTCTGGTTTCATTAGCACTTCCAAGGTTTTCATTCTGTGAGGTGGCTTCGCATAAAGTACACGAAGGATAGTCCTGTTAGCCTAGCCTAAAATGTGAGATTATATACCAGCGAAAAATAAACTGGTCAGGCGACAATAGAAAGCAACTTCAAATGATGGACCATCGCAGCTTAGTTCAAAGCTGAACCGATTTTGTTTTCCTTACCACTCCTTCCGAAACACTCCTATCCACCACGATGGTTTCTTAGAAGATTTCGACACAAGACGGTCTTACACGAAAACAAACAAAAACAAAGCAAGAACTCTGATCAGTATATAGCTTACCATCATGCTTAGACCTCAGACTTGTTCCCAATCCTGGAGACTTCTAGACAACCCAGAGCCACGTGGTAACTACTACTTCTCAATATTGGGTTCCCACCGGGAATTGGAACCCCTATGTGTTTTGGTGTTCTGAAAATGGATAACAAGTTAATCTCGAATCTAGGTGGGTGGCTAGCTGCGGATAACTTGGGGAAAAAATACGCATGCGTCTGGCGGTGATTTGTTTTGTCTGAGAAAGTTGGGGCGAAAAGCTATACATGTATGCTAGGCAAATCTCAAATCCTTCGAGCACAAACTTTCACATCCCTTCTTGCTGCACTTATTAAGAAGTGGAAAAAAGTGAAAAACAAAACATTTTGATCTTGATATCATAATTTCAGGCACAATGTCCCCACTAAATTCTTAATCTGTTTTTGAGAGATTGGGTTGTGGAGAGGCAGACCAGATACATATTATTAGCGGTAATTGGTGTGAGTCTGAGCGGAACTGAATCAAATTATGGGACAGGAAATTCCATGATCTGCTTGAAGTTTTCAACGATTTGAAGGGCCCGGGAAAAAGATCAACATTTTGACCTAGATCAAAAGCTTCTAAAGGAATGCCTTATTAGGCGGTATGTTTTTCGTTGGTCTAGGAAGAAAGTGCAACAGCAGGTGTTTAGCTCATTCCAAACATCTCGAGCTTTTCCTGAATGGAATGAGATTAAAAGTTGAAACAAGTCAGCACAAAGAACAGCGAAAAAATGTGCCTGATAGGCTTCCCCAAATCGCCCTGATCCTTTTTGACTGTAAATGACGTTCCCTTGACTTAATCTTGAGCTTTAATCTAGACCTTTTTTGCAAGACTTCCTCACTTTTCAAGAGGATTAACACCAACAGGAAATGATGCGTTCTTTGACTATAGTCTGTTTCAAACTTGACTCATTTTCTCGCTTCTTCGAAGATCTTGACGTCGTCTACACGTCGAGCGTGTCGACGGGGAGCTTGTTTGACGTGGGAATCTGAGAGAAGGAAGCAAACTTAATTAGATGAAAAACAATGGCGGCCGACACCTACAGACAGTGTTATATCCTTTGTCACATGGTGTCTATCAGGTGAATAGAGAGTTCTTTCATTTGGAGGAAAACAATGGCAGAGGAAATGTTCTCTTCGGTATGGGGAAACTGAAGCATGACAATCTAGAAAGCTTTTTGGGGAAGATCTGGTGAGGAGAAAGCTTTTGATACAGACACCAAGATTGGTACTATTACTATTAGAGAGATCTCAAGATGGTTTTAGAAGTTTAACAGCTTGATTTTCCAAAAGTTCGTTATTTGATTCTCCGGATTCAAGTCGAGTTACGATCTTCCGAAGTTTGATTTTTCGAACGCGCAGTCAGGAAGACTCTGCATTACAAGCAAACTTCAGAATCATCAACTTCTGGATTCGGACCACAATTTTTGAGAACAAGATAATCTCACACAATTACCTAGTAAGATGATCCATAAAAAGATCAAGAGGATTATTAAGAAATCGATCTCTATAAGCACAACAAGTGACAGTCATACTCTATCTGTCGCACACAGTTGGCCAGTTTCCAAATGGAAACGAACCATCTCCTAGAGATGCATTTATAGTTTTTCCCAATGTGAGCTGTAACATAAGATCTAGCACAGAAGACGTTCTCCAAAAACTCCAAACGTACTCCAATACATTTGTTACAGTTATTGTGAAATAGATTCTTCTTCATGTGAGTTTCTCTCTTTTTCCTGGACTTTCCCAGAACTTTGTTTTCGATGAAAATCTGATTTCAAAAGGATTAGTCATGATTCTCGAAACGATCAGTTTTGTTCTTCATGAATCATGTTTTCATTTGAGAATCAAGTTTTCATGTTGACGAGAAAACAATTTTCTCAAAAATTGGTTTTGAAAGTTGATATCATAAGCCAGCTACCGTAGTCTCTGAATATCTCTTCGAGAAATAAGTGTAGTTTATAGTTGTGCGAGATAATAAAAGAAAACTGATCCGGATCAATTCACAGTCTTTTTTCAGAAGACAATTCAATGATAATTGACTTTTTATCCGCTTTCGAAAATTCCAGAAAGGGCTTTCCCATTCTCATCAGGATAATCTATAATCTTGTCTAAATCAAAAGAGCACACTTTTGAGTACATGATTTGTACCCGCAACATCTCAATTATATTTCAAAAATGAAAAAAATAAAACTTTTAAAACAAAAATAATAAAACTTTGAATCTGAAAAAGAAAAGAAAAACACCTTTCGACGTAAGACAGAAAACACAACTATTGTCTGTTAGAAATCATAAAATTTTGACCTGAAAGTGATTTAGATATCGTGATTTCCGATAACAAGATCAACCTTTAATTAGTGCATGCACTACTCCGTTAGGAACATTTGCGACCACTCTCTCTTCTGGGACCTGAGTGCTGTTGCGATGGCTTTGTACTTGGAGAAGCTTATCTTTGCGTGTTTCTTTGCTTTCATTTTTTCTAATCTATACACTTGTGAGGATCCCTTTTCTCGAACTCGGACTGTTGCAAGAGAACAATATCTGAAAGTTTTGCACCGAAAGAGTATAACATTTGCAAAGACAGGTGGGTTACAGAAACGCGTCACAATTGCAAAAGATCTTCAGATTTTTCAGCAGGATGAATTTGTTTCAGTTGTTGTTTTGTTATTGAACAAAGTTTGAAAAAAGAACTGACACAAAATAGTCACTTAAGTTTCATGGAACTATGCAACCCTGATTCATCAAAGAATCCTTTTCAAGGTGAAGAACAAAGAACATCACATCACGGATTCTATCTTTGTCTCGATTTTTGGTACTGAAAAATATGACAATAAGAACATACAAATTACAGCTTATATCCGTTCATCAGATCCTGGGCGAAATACAGAAGATCGTAAATCCCATTCACCTCTCTTCCTACATACAGAGTAACCAGGTGGCTCTTCGACAAGAAGAAACCGGACATCTGCAACTCAATAACTAGCCAGTAAATGTATTTCTTTTTCTGTGCGCCATGATAAATTTCCTTGATTATCTAGAAATCACGATTTTCAAGTACCCGCGCGCTTTCGATAACCAGCTATCATCAGTTTGCTGATTTCATGGCTTTCGGCACTGTAACGACCCAGGTAGACGGAGAAGTTTTCATGTAATCCTCATAGAATTCGACCAAATGTTTCATTTTGTTTCGAGATCAAACCCCTGGACAAAATTTTTCAAACTGTTGTGTCACCTTTTTACTCGTTTTTTAGTTATGCTCCCATGACCACCGTGAAATCATTCGAGTGTTCAATTTGGGAGTTTTGAATCAGAATAATGACGAGATTTTCTTCTTTTTTTCGGTGCGGCACATTCAGATGATGTGATGATTTGAAGTTCCGTATTCTCGAGATGGATGATTTCTCAATTCGATAGCTCATGAAACAGAGTTCATGGATACATAATAACATGAAAGATTGCGTGCTATGATGTTGACATTTCCAAATTGAATCCAATGAAGAAGGAAAAGACCCTGATAATGTTCGTAATTGGAAACTGAAACATGATTACTGGTTCACAAACTACAAGTTGTGCATATCTAACGAAAAACTGGATACCTGAAAATACGTTTTTCAGAAGCATGTAAAACGCTGGGTTCAGTTGGAAAACCCCTTTCGCATCTACAATTCAAAATTTCTAGATGATCTTCCGTTGTTTATTAATAATTGGCTCATCTGACGTGTTTTGTTTTCTGCACTGTGAAAGTTAATAATGAGGCTAAAAACGAGGTCAAAATGAGTTTCTAATTACTCGAAATATCAACTTTCAAGCAATTAGAAGGGCGAAAAGGAACCTCTTACTGTAACTGAACATCAATTTTTGAATAGAACGATTCATTGACAGAGTCCATAATATGGTCTTCCGGGCTTTTCGGAAATTTTTGTACTCAAATCCCTTCTCAAAAAATCCAATTTCATGTTTATGGGAACCCATTGTTTGGAATCTTTCCCTCGAGAATGTATCCGAAAATCATATGTTCTGTCTTTTTGTTTATGGTTCCATTGTATCCTTTCTTGATATTCTTTGATTGTAACCTATCAAATACAAAAAACAAAATGGCATTTTCCCCTGGAGGTACCCAAATGCTAAATCATATGGCACACCGAATGTGTAAACATTTTGTTTTTGGTTTGTCTTTCTAATGGATACATTCAGAGGGTTCATTTTCTTCGAATCACATCATTCGAATGAATCAGCCTTTTGCTCTATTGTACCCAGGTTTTCGAACAACAAACTAGTGATAAAAGATCCATACAGTTGAGATGACGTGGCTTCTCCACCTATTCCAGTTCTCTCCTCTTCTGAAAATAGATCCACTCGGTCACAGAGTGATCTGCCGAAAAGAAGTGAGCCTTTGCCAAGTCACCTAAAAAATAAATATTTAAGGAAAACGTTACCGGTTGTACTTTAAGGGAAGAACCCGTTCTCACCCACTCAATACCACATGACTGTCGTGTATTTATTTGCTCTTTGTAGACCCTCTTTTTTTTTGAAGGATTTTGAAAGATTCAGGTCATTCCTTACTCTGGGCGCACCTTTATTCCATCAGGTTCAATCGCAAAAGTCTAAATCGTTTAAAAGGAAAATTGTGGTTTAAAGGTTAACTTCGAGGTTTGTATGAGAATTGTTATTGTTATATTCATATTCAAAACAGAGCTTCGTCATGTTTAGAATATGAAATCAAGTCGTAACAATGGTCAAGGTAACAAGTCGTGAAGGTGCGTAGTTTGTCAGATGGTGTCAGAATATTGTGGAACATTTTACGTACTTTATTACTTTTTCGTACATTTCTAGATGAAAGAGATGAATCCATGTGAAAATTGGTCAGTACTTTGCTAATAATGGAACTGCAGGAAACTATCAGAGTGTTCGGCCAAAGACTTCCTGAAAGTTCTAAAACGTAAGGTCAGCAATTTCAAAATAATGACGTTTTTTCTCTAAAAGTGGAGTTTGAGTTCGAATCGGAGGACATTTTTTTGCAAGGAACGGAAACTGACAAAATAAGAAAAACGAATTTCAAAGGATTTGCTGATTTTCAATACAAAATGGTCAACTAGGCGATTGAAAAAGTATGCTTAAGCTACTTTTCTGAAACCTTGTGTGGCGTAGCTCTAAATCTTTAGCCCAAAGAGTAGCTCTAAATTTTTGAGTTCATAGTTGAGAACCTTGAAAATAACTAGTTTAAGATCATGGGTCCATAAAAGTTGTTGGAAATTCGTACTGAAAGGCACTAAATCTCGAAGTCGAATGTAAGCGACATAATTGACTTGATCGTCAAAATTTATCATTTAAATTGAAAATCACTTTTTATAACTTTTTTACTAGCACCGCATAACGGACATCCAAAAACCTGAACCTCAATCTGGAAAGGTCATTCGATGGGTACTTTCCTCTTCATTCTCACTGTAATCGAATTTCAGTTCATCCCGTCCTCAAAAGTTCCTCAACATTTAAAACACAATTGAATTCGAAGCCCACCTCCTTCTCTTTGTTTCTGAAAACGCACAGGTGAATCAAAATTAGAATCACCTTTGGGTCTTCTTCTTCTTCCCACCCAGAGTATTAATTTTTTCTGTAAAGTCTTCGTGACGGTTTGAATGATTTCGTTTCTCTTTCATTAGGTCTTCCTTTATGAAGGGGATTTGAGGTCACGAAATGCAACATTGAAGAGTCATATAAATATCTAATTTTAGTTCAACTTCCTGTTTAATTTCGAAAAGTTTGGCAGAAACTAGAAACAAAGTTCGACAGGTGAATGTTTGCTTCGAAGAAATCAGCCAGATTTCGAAATTAAGAACGGCTGGAACTGAGTTTCGTGTCGATAGTAGGGAATCTTCGATCTGGAAAGCCATTTTTTCAAAACAAAGTGTTTTCCAAAGTATTTTATTCAAATTTCTTCCGCAAGAATCCGTTTTTTGTCGATTTTCGAAAAAAAATTCTGTTGAAGCCTTATCGAAGTAGGTTGGCTGGATGAATCAGAAGATGAACTGAGCCTGCTCGTATTCTTCGATCAGAGAGTTTTCCTGTTTTTACCTATTTCTGAACATCTTCATCATGACGACTCAAGCTCTAAATCTGCCAAAGTTTCGAATCCTCTCATAAGATGGAATACAAAGATGCCCAGGAAAAATCCCAGGTTAAACGAAACAAACAAGAAATTTCATTTTCTTAAAACCATCTCTGATGATGTTAGAAGTAGATCACGCAGATTTCCTGTGCGTTGCAACATATTTGGAATCAAGGAGCTCTGTTTAAGACCGAAAACATGGAAACCGTCTGGCACCGTGGGTGTCACTGGATCCTATTCCGAGATTCTGATTTTTAAGCCACCACTGTTCTCTTCTTTCTGAAGCTTATCGCTTTTGTGACCACCAACCCAGGGATTTGACATTTTTCCTTGTATGTGCGATTAATTGACCACCGATCACATGCGTTCCAAAGACGTAAGAGCGTGAACTGTGCCCCCTACATTCTCTATGAGATTAGATTCCCCCGCATGCTTCGTTGCTGCTAGTTTCTTCCCTCATCATGTCATATCGTGCTGAAAACAGGAGATTAAAACAAAACATGTAAAACCGAAGATTATCAAAAAGTGAATGTTGTACTTGGAATAACATGATGAAGTCATCCTTTTCTTCTTCCACACCCCATTCAAGCGGATCCAAATCAGATTTGGTTTTGAAGAGAGGATGATTTCTGGTGTAATCTCGGCAACTATAATGTTACACTTTTGAAAAAGTGCGCGTTGAATTTCTATTTACGGAAGAGAAAAAAAAACTTATCGAAAAGGAGAAAAAACTTTTCGGCACACTATCACTATACTTCCTCAATTGAAGAAACAGAAGTGCAAACAGTAGCTTAAGCGTAGTAATGACCGTTCATACTGTTCTATGTTTACCCAAAGTTTTAGGAATCTTTGATATTTCAAGACACGTATCAAGTTTTGGTTTTCTGAAACGTTGAGAACGTTCAAGATCTCTCGAAGAGCGCTCTAGTGGAACCGTTTTCTAGAATTCTCTAAGAAATTCTAATTAAATTTGTTTATTCGTGGGTTCGGATCTTCAGAATGGGCAAAAATTGCATTCAACTGGAACTTCATAAACAATCGTGATTTTGGAACACTGATCCTTCTGAAACCTATCCCTCAATCCCGACATCTCCCTTCCCCAGATACGACCGAGAAAAGAGCTTTTATGTTGCAAAAAGGGCGTCTACCTTCTTGTCAATATTTTCGCACTTGCGCGGTTTCTCTTCGCCAACTTAGAACTACTCAAAGTAAGTAGAAGGATGAGAGAAAGAGACAGTTTACGAGCAGAAAGGACAAAATTGACCATGTTCTTGGATACTTGGATCATATTTTTTGCACTGAGATGGATTCTAATTCTTATCATTCGGATTTCCCGATCACGTAAACCGTGAACCATGGACTCCTGGACTCCTCATGTTGAACTTTTTCTCAAAATCCGGGTCAAACGAAAATGGACCCCACCGACTCAGACTCAAGAATAAAATTGAATGTCGCGTTCTCGCAGAATTCTTGCAAAATGTAGCTACGGTAGGGGATACTTTAACTGTGAGTGTTCATAAACATTAGGAAGAACTTTGCGCGGGCATAACTCGATTTACATAACCATTTAGCCCCGGTTTACTTCAGATTCTGAATATGTAGGATCAATTTCACCTTTGCCCTGATAGTGAGAAAATTCGAAATGGAAAAGCTAGAATCGCCATGTTAGAAGGACATTTTCGAGGTTTCAGAAGACACCTCGGTCCGGGATCACATTTTTCTGAAACTATAGCCTAGTCTGTTGTCGATTTCGAAAAGTCTCTAAACCCATTTTTCAAACCATCTCAACAATCGCTCACGTGCCAACCTTGCAAGATCTTGTAATCCGAAGTTTAACTGATTCAATAAAACTTGATTCAACAAACCAGTCAGCTGATCGGCCGTTCCATTACTATATTCCTCTGTTTACTCCTGTTTTGAAAGGTTCTTCTCAAGACATTGGTTTTTCATTAACCTTTGTGATAAAACAACGGAAATACTTCTTCCTGTTCTCTGACTTTTTACAGTAATTTTGTAGAATTCTGGGAGCACGATGAGTGAGAGCAACCACCCCCGCTCTTGAATATAATAAACTCTAACCCAACCTTCTTCCGATTTTGTCAACTCAATCTCGGACATTCTTTACACTTTCTCAACCATCCTATTCACCGAGCAATGACTCAGTTTGACCTTTCAAACTTCTCTTTTCTTCTTCACTTCAACCGTTTTCCTCTTCGATCAAATCCTGGTTTGACGATTTCCCTTCGTTTTTTTCTGCGGCTGATGGTCAACAGAAGCCCGTTCAGAATATGTAGAATATATGAATGATGAATGTGGACATCTCATATCCTGATTCATCACGTCCTCTCTTCGTATTGTCCGTTCATCATCACTTTCATCATGTTCCTTCCTCGTAAGATGTTTTTCGTTAGTCGTATCATCCCAAAACGGATTTGGGTCAATTGTGTTCGGAACATCATCTTCGTCGTCATCCTCGTGACGCTCATGAGAGGAGCACCCATAAAACTATGGGCGAAATTGTTTCTGGACAACAAGGGGAGAAGCTGATGCTGCTGTTGACCAGTGGCCACCCATCTCCTGATTTTCAAGCCTTTTTGTGGTGGTGGTCAACGAGGATATCTTGTGACCATGTGTGTGTTCCGATGACCCAGTGACCCTTCCTTTGCGTCATCTCCGTTTGTCCTTCCATGGAGTGTTTTCTCTATCTTTCACTTTTCGGAACTTTTTTTCTCCGAATCCTCTGATTTCGCTTTCCCGTTTCGATTACCCACTTTCTTTGTTTTCACTCCCAACTCGTTTGAAGGGCGGAGCTTCGTCGACCATATCAGGTAATGTTTTGAAATTCAACTATGCTGACCTAGATAAATGGGAACCTTGATAGGTTCCATTTCAGAAATCTTATGAGCTCTAATACTATCAGAAGTTATGAATATTCATCATCTTTGAAAAATGAGAGTTAGCATGATATCACATATTCAACGTTTAAAATTCCGCTCATTCTTCTCCCAAACGTTTTCTAGTTCTATTTCTAAACATAAAAGTACATGTACTCAGGTATAGTGCACGGTTTCCTGAATTAGTCCCTAGCTAAATCTTATAATTTCTACTACGTAGTCTATCATTTTCAATGTACTTTTTTTCGCTTTTTAATATGAGCTCTCTGCTCGAATTTCTGCTTTTTATGTTGATGAAAGGTTTTAACCCTTGATTTAGAATGTTTATGCATATCTTTCCACACTCGGATAACATTTGAAACTCGTTTCAGATCAGATACTCTATGTACTTTCTACTTTCTATCATCAGAATGTTTGAACTCTCTTTTCCCACAACTTTCAGTCAGAACCCGAAGGGGCGGAGCCTGTATAGGCATATTAGGAAATCTGTTGACTCTACTTCTTGCGAAGAAGAAGAAGAAGCTCCGCCTGCTCCGAGGAACCACGTTGAAACCTTATTATTTTTCCTCATTTCACACCGATTGGCTACTTTTTGGAATCCTCTTCTCTTGATCACAAGGATCTTATTGTTTCACAAAACACTTGATGGCACGATTTAAGAAAAACATCCTAAGCTTCTTCACAGATGGCTATTTGGAATGAAGATGAATGTGGACCAGATAGATCAAAATGTTCATTCCTTTTTCCACGATCCCCATAGATCTTAATGTTTCGTGTTTTCTGTCTGACCCAACCATAGATGGGCGTGACCCCTGAGTCCTTCTCTCTCCTTCTGCTTACTTTCCTCTCTAATAGTCTCTTGACCGGAAGTGCCCCTGGTACTTGTGGTTCCGACTAGCACCACTTGTATAGTATCTCGGAATTATTCCGTCATTCGGAGGTACCTCTATCTAGTTTTCATTAGTGAAAATGTTAATCACTCTCCGGATGGAACACTCTAACTTAGCACCTCTTTTTTATCCCTACAGATTATCCTATCCTTATAAAACCCGCCTTGTTTTAGAAATGAGATGAGGAATCGGGAACTCCCCTTTTTTCATTCCTCTCGATTCCCGTCCCCTGACAGACCATCTCGTTTTCCAGATGCATTTGTCAGTATTCCTCCTGGCCTTCGCTCACCATCTCATCGCTGTCTCTGATGGGAAAGTGACTGCTGAACAGTTGGACAAGAAACTTGGAGCCGGGATGAAACACGTATCCTGCCAGATGAGGATCACCGGATTCTACATGAAACGACACTGCAAAAAGCATTTTAATACGACCCTCCGCTGTGACTTAAACGGTAAGAACACCTGGGAGTGAAAATCGGCTTAAAACTCAAAATCGGATGATGGTCTTGATAAACAGACGAATGAATATGCAACAAGATAATCCAGATGTTCACAGGTTCTCATATATGTTTATGTTGGTAAAACCTGACAACATATTAAAGGGATCAAAAAATGGTTAGGTGACATGGAATAAAAACCGAATTAAATCCTTATCTCCAATTTAATGGGACATGAACCGCACTGAAAGAATCTCAAGTCCCAAAGAGCTTGTTAGAAACTACAGTATGCCTTCCAAGCGATTAATACTCAACATTTCGCAAAATGTAGTAAATAAGGAAGCATCTGGACGAGGCAGATGAAAATTTGAAGTTTCAGCAATTCAGATTCGACCCTTATTTCATAAATCTTGGACAAAAGAGACGGCTGATAATTTGATTGACGTTTCAGAATTGGAACGTAGATCGGTGAAGAAAGTAGCAAAGCTGTGCTGTGAGGATGCTCCGAGCTGTGAACCGAATGAGCTCTTCGACGAGTTTTGCTGCCAAGGAAACGATTGTGAGGAGACCGATTGCCATCCGGTACATACACCAGTAACCCAAGACATTCGTAATAAATTAAACTTTCAGTGGGACGACTCAATCGAGGAGATTCAACTCGCCAACCTCGTCTTCTCATCCGACGACGTTTTCAACACAATCCAGGAGCGGATCATAGGCGAAATGAAGGTCGGAAACCGTCCGGACTACTTCCCAGAAGTGTTGTCAGTATATTAGTGAGTTTGGGAGGTGAACAGCAATCCGAAACATTCAACTTTTTCAGTGAGAACCCAGAATTGATCGAGGAAAACGAGTCATCACTCCGCCGATACTTCAAAACTCATCGACTCCAAGCCGCTCATATCGCCAAATCATTCGGAATTATCCGACGTCACGACAACCAAATCAAATTCTAATTATTAAACTCGATCATGTGTACTTTTTGTTCCCCCTTTTCCACTCATCTTTTCTTCTCTTTTTTGTTGCATTCCTCCTACCTCTATCTCAACAACTGTTTAACTTTTTCTGTACTATAATTAATGTATGTTCCTAGTAGTGTAACCACGTTTTGGATGAAAATGATCTCGATTTTCATGAATCATAACATAACTAGTTTTAACCCGTCAATTGTAAAATTCGAATAATAAAGACTAAACAAACTGTGAAATTCTAAAGTCGATAAGATAAAGATTCTATTGATCCATAGTCCTCCACCAGTTGCATTTGTCTGGTAATAACCGATTGTTCTGAGAATTTTCGATCTTGAACACGACGACTTCTGCCACAAAGAGGAAATTTCGGCAAATCCTCGATAGCTTCTTCCACCTGAAAAATCATAATTCCCTTTATCAGATTCCAACAGGATTGTACTCCAAATTCAGACTTGTAGGCTCACCTCAAACGGATTTTTGTTTTTAGTTTCAGGCAATGAAAAATAGAGATAGACGAGAGATGCTGCAACTGGAGCCACGAACAGAATCAGATATGACCATGCCTCTCCAAGTTGATTTTTCATTGGGAGGAAGGCAGTAACAATGACGAACCGACTGAAAATGGGATCTTTCGGAAGATATTCTGAAACTGAACTCACGAGAGCATCTGGATAACGCTAGCCCAACTTTGAGCAGCACTGCGAGCAGCTTGTCCAACCAACTCGGCATTGATGAAGTAGCAAAGAGGTCCGGGTCCTAAAGCGAAGAAGAATGTGAAGATGCAAATGAAACAAATCAGAATGAATCCGAGAATGTGGTACTGAAATCATGATGGTTAGAAATTGTCAATACATTTTCGACCTACTCCAAACTTGTAAAAAGTGAACATCAATCCGAAAATAATCAGATTACAAATCAGTATTCCAGTGAAAGAGATGAGAAGTAATGGACGGCGACCGTTTCTATCCACAATGACAGCAGCAACAATAGAAGAGATCTGAAGGAGTTCTAATAAAATGCAGACTCAGATGTTTAACTCACCATGCTCACAACAGAAATAGCATCATTGGCCAGAGAAGCTTCTAGAACATCTAATCCAGTATCCTTCAGGATTTCGAATGCAAATGCATTGATCACGGCGACTCCACTGAATGACATGGCGAAAGTAACAACGACGCCAATAAATGCTTTGTCACGGAGAGACTTCTTTATAACTACATCCATCATTTTGAACTTTCTGAAATAAAAAACGAATCACAAAATGTATATTTTATATATCCAGTACCTGGTGGAATTCTTTTGCTCTTCCTTGATTTCATTCAAATGTTTTTGTGCTTCATCTAATTCACAATTGTAAAAATATGCGATAGACTTGGTGGCAGCTTCAGTGGCTCCTCTTTGAATCAAGAACCCAGGAGACTCGGGGAAGAATGGAAGAGCTGAACCAAACAGGAGCATGATGCCGATTTCAGTAGCATAGATCAGCCACCTAAAACTGACTTAGACACTTTTCATTTCAACTATTCTCACCAAAGATTCTCAGTTCCGAAAATCTGCGGCATGGCGACAACGGATCCGCAGACAGTTCCCAGTTGAACACATGTTCCTGTCATCATTCCAATTGCTCCTCTGTTTTGTTTCGGGCTGTAATCAAAGAGTTCAAAAACTCAAATTCCACTGATAATTTGCTCTCTCACCTTGCTTCCGAGAGGAATAGTGCGGAGAGACCTAGACTGACAGATACAGACCAACCCATTACGATTCTGGAGACGATGTACAGTTCGAATAGGGGAATCTGAAAGTCTCATTTCGGTAGGAGGGTATTGAGATGTCGGATTCTATTCATGTTTTCTTACAAGCCCCTCGAATAATTTTTCTTTCACTTCAATTCAAACTTTTACTGTCGAAGTTTCAGATTTTTATACTTGAATTCAAAGAGAGAGTGAGATCAGTTTCAGAAAGATATTAAGTACATTTTGTTGTTGCGTCTCTCGTGCAAGATTCAAAATACATGGAAATCTTACAAATTTTGATGCAATTGACATGCCTCCTGCCAAAACTCCAGCAGCAATCGAAATATACAACCCATTCTTTCTTCCAACCCAATCAGCAATGAATCTAATTGAGAAGGACCCAGCTAGAGCTCCCAAAAAAAGAATGGCTACCACGAAACTCCAAATATTCTGAAAAATCTTCATTACCCTGTTAATTTCCATTCGGATTCACCTGCATAGTATTATCTGATAGTCCACCATCGAATCGTTTTGCCAATGTTTTATTCATGAACTCTAAAAATGCTTCTTGAGAAGGATTCGTGAGAACGAGATTGAATCCAAAATGAAAAGATCCGGCTATCGATGTAATCACAGCTACAAATATCATCCGAAAACTGGGAGCTTCCACCATTTTTTCACCTGAAACTTTTAGATTTTAGGCCTTGTTTGGGAAGTCAGTTTTTTGAGAGAGGTGATGGTTCTACCTACAACAAACGAGAATGAGTGTTATCAGGATTGAGAGGTTGTCAAAATTCGAGTCGAGATTATTTTAACAATTTTTTCTAACGACTTTCCCCCCACTTTTCGTTATCAGTGTGAAATTTGTGATAATTTGCACACACAAGCGTGACAATTTGAGAAGTGGGGGGAGAGGGCGAGAGTTGAAGATCCGATCAAAAAGGGAATTGATAAGTAATCCGGGAATCGGAAAAAAGAAATTTATGTTCGAGCGCTTGGAGATATTTATATCGAAAAAGTTTCTAATCATTCAATTAAAACGAAAACGGTTGAAAACAAAAACAAGGCTCTTTAAAAATCATACAGTCTCTTTATTGATAAAACTGACATCATTTAGAAAACATCAAAAAGAGCACATTAAGACATAAGACATAATGAAATAATTATATTGATACACGTGTCTTTTTAATGCATTGAAATGGACTCTATCATCTCAAACATTTGTTATTTGGGTAGGTTCCTCAATTCTTATCTTATTTGAAGCCCGTTTAAAAGGTCGTACTTAAAAACAAGTTAAAGTACAATGCTCATGATCTTTTTACACTGAACTTACTGTTTGACTATCAATCGCTTGTTAGCACCCTTTTTTTTGTTCCGTGTCCTATCAAAAGTGTTCCTGGTGACGATGTTTCATAGTGAGATGATTTGGGAAACAAAACATATGGAGTTTACTCAAATTGGATGACATTAATGGACTTCTTCCCCAGGTGCACCTACGATGACATAATTTAAGAAGAAAAGTCTACAATGATAATTGATGAATTATAACTTTTGTCAGTTTCTTATCACCAGCAAACAAAAAAGTCAAAGGTGTTCGCTACTTCCTTGGACGATTTATTAAATGCACAAAACAAAACAGAAAACGTCACAAAATACTTCTGTACAGTACCGCTCAAACGTATGTATATATAATTTGGTGATATTAAGTGAAAATTAAATGAGTCTGTTAACCAACCCGTCGTTTTTGTAGTTGACAATGTCCTATCCATGAAATAAGCTGCCAAGCAGATAGGTTATCGTAAAGGGAAAGGTAAGAACATCTTCGACATTATCCCTGACGAAAACCGAACCTCTGGGTCGCGTCAGAAAATGCCCTTTATGTGAATTGTCAGCTATTTTCATGAAAATTTGTCCACTGAAGAAAAAACCCGTATTCAAAGAAATCGGAAAACTTTTGGAATCCACAAAAATCAAAATTTTTGATAATTTTGCACTGAAACCGAATTCTATGTACGTTTGAGCGGTACTTTATGTGTTCTCGTGTTGCATTTTATACCATAGATCTCAAATTGGATAACCGGGAGTAAACGTCATAGGTGACAGTTCAACTGGTCATGGAACAATGAGTTCCGTCTAGGACTATGTGGTGTTTCAACAAGTTTGAACTTACGGAAGATGAAAGTACATAATAGCAAGTTCGGTCGAAGAAGGTTAAATGATTGATTTTAGAATCTCCGTAAAAATGCTCAAGTCTTGTTTTCGGTACTAATTGTGATTTTCAATTCTGGAAATGCAAATGTTCACTTCGAATCGTTACTTCTTCCAAAGTCCTTCTCTTTGTCCCTTCTCAGCTTCTACATTAAAAAAATATGAATTGCATCACGAATTAGCCCCAAAAAATAGTGCTCGGAAAATGCTGAGCCCCCAGAAGAGGATATTCTGGAGGAATAAATTGTCTCACTTAATTAATTAATTGACATTGTTCGTAATTCAATTTTCTCGTCGTGAATAGCGATTGCGAGTCACATTCATGGCGCATTTTTTCTCGCATCTTTCTCGTCGCAATGATGTATTCGGATATATGTTTCTGGTGTTGCTGAATCCATTCATTTGTGGTTATTGTTGTGGAGAGTATGGGATTCTGGGAATTCCAGTTTCGAGCTCAAAAGAGACATTCAGGATCTGAAAAATTAAATAGGTTGAGTTCGATTACAGGTCTAGTTTTTGGGAAATTTCGGTTCCGTATTTCAGCCAAGATCTCTGTGTTGTGACCTACCATAGACGCTCATTTGAAATGAGGCGAAGGTGTTTCAGAGAATTATTCATGATAACTACGTGATTTTAGTTCGGATTTCTTTCGCCTTCACAAGAGTCGATTCTGAATAACTTCATACTAGCTCTACCCCTCGGCTATCGGTTTTTCAAAAGTCAACTTTTTTCCGGAAGAATTTGTCTTTGTTTTGATTCGAGGAGGTAAATGAAGTCATTCCTTTCGAAATCTAATATAATATTCGGTTTTTTTTCGACAAAAACAAACTTGACTCATTCCATGATGTATTTCTCCCCCTCGATTTTTATATTGAATAATTAGTTCTGATCTTGAATTTGACTTTAATTCAATTCAACGTCTAGGTGTTTCAGAACTTACCACTTCCTGGTTTTCATGGATCATAAAGAGTTGGGTTCCCGTTTCTTCTTCACTTCTAACTGATTGAGTATTCATTTTTGGAAAGCTTAATAATCTGGCTTTTGGCCACGTTTTGGGCAGCTTTCAGAGGTTTATCCTATGTTTTTCTGATGAAAAAGACAACTTGAGTATGGATCGCTCTTTCCCCCGTGCATCCCAGTTACAAAGGCTTGGGTCTAAATCAAGTCCATTTCTTGGTACTCTACATTCTTTTCATTCTCAGAACAGCTTCATCCAATATAGGAGCTGACATTCTTGAATAAAGATAGAGACAATTTCTGACATCATTTTCCAACCTTTCCTGAGCCTCAATCTAACATAAATTTGGAGTAAAATCCAGAATCAGTTGCGATAAAAATGAAGACGTTGCTCGGATTGTGTGGTTTAGGTTGAAGAAGATGGATGGTGTTGAAAAAAAACGAATGTGTATTCGTACTGCAAGTGTAATCGTTCAAAATGCAAATTCTAGGATAACCGATACTAGAATTTCTGCCTACAGAATTTGAATTTTCACAACATTCTGCATTCGCCCTTTCTTCTTATTCTCTATCACCTGCCTATTGAAAATTTCAATTCCAATTTTAGAAACATGATGTTAAAAATAACATACTGGAAAGCAGTTTATAAGAGGTAGAGCAAAACAAAGATTTTTGAGTAATCCCTGTCTGGTATAATTATTCTGACGGAACACGGAGTCTTCCTTCCCCGAAGAAAGGAAGATGAGTCAGACCTCCTCATTCTCTTTTAAAAATCACACGTTTTCCGTCTTCCTTTTGTCTCCAAGATTCGATTTCCTTCTTCCAATTAGTATTTCCTGACACATAGTCACAGAAATTCATCATCTGCATTTGACAAGTAGATTCCGTCATTTCGAGTCTCGCATTGTTTTTTCTCTTCCTAATTTCTTTTCGTAAAACTTCCAGACAAGTTTTCGTCTCGAATCGAATCTTTTGATCCAACATCTCATCACAAGAATCGAATTAATCGCATGCGGAAGATGCTCTCGTGAAGCACCATAAAACAAAACAGAGCTTTGGTAGAAGAGAAGAAAAAAGAGCACATTGGTTGGGGCGGAGAGAGATAAAAAGAGAGAAAAGAAGACGGGGGCCAGTTGCTGCGAGTATGATGAAAATTAATTCGAAGATCCCACAATGTTGTTGCGAATCGAATTCAATTTTACCCCAATTTCTTCCATTTTTTATTATGAGCCGGAGCTGCTTAGATTTTTCTCGTTTTCGGGATCTTTATCTTTTAAAGTTTCGGAATTCCAGAATCTCAGGTTGCACTTGTGAATCAGAAAGGTTGGTGGGCGTTGTTTTTTGTACTCTCTCGATCAGTCACGAGAGCTTTATTGCTACAAATTTATCTTCTCGCCCTCCGAATCTATTTTTTATTTTCGATATCCCTGATTACATCGAGACTCAGTTCCAAACTGTATCAAAACCTTTCTTGACACTTATATTTTCGATGAATGATTAACATAAATCTGAATGTCTGAATGCGTGAGAAACGGCCCTCGGATGATTCTGAGTTTTTCGGCGAATTGCTTAATTATTCCAGTCTCATTAATCTCTTGAGCTTCACGTCGAGGAAGTGGAAACGAGTTTATTCGATCCAGAACACCTTCGCGAAAAAATAGAATTCCAAATTCGAAGCAGCGAATTAGAAAACGTCGATTATATTCAAGCAGTTAACCATATAAAGGTAATGAACTTTTCAGAACATGACAGGTTTCATATCTTTCGTGTTCTATAGAAATCTAGCAGACATCGTATCCAATTTTATCTAATAATCTTTTCAGAACACCACCAAAGTTTTTTTCCCACCCCAGTGAAAGACAAAAGTCAGTCCAATCAAGTTATATTTTCAAACTGAAAAACATTTGAAATAAAAAGATCCAACCGAAAAACACACACTGGCAGTCATCCGAGCCTTCTGAATCATTCTATTGGAGTTTCCTTGGAAGAAAGGCTGGAATTAGGAAACCAAGAGAGAAAGAAGGCGTCTCTTCATTGCCCAAAGTTTTGTTGTGATTTGTGCATCCAATTCTCTCTCCTTCTGTCCCTCTATTCCATCCTTTCCTTTTTGCCCGTCACTTTGAAAATAATGCAGTCTCGTCACTGCTTTTCAAGCACTAGAGCTGCATGAACTGCAAATTGAATTTGAGGAGAAGCTTCGCCATTTTGTTTCGAGTGAAAAAAAGACAATGAACACGTTACGTGCGCAATCCTCCGTCCTATTGGTAGCCTCTTCTTTTCCAGCCTTTTTTCTTCCTTCTCATTTTATTTCCAATTAGACTCTGGCTTACTTTCCACACAATTAGGTCATTTCCAGAGATGAAATGTTCAGTGGCCAATAGTCAAAAAAGACATCACTCGGATTCTCAAGGGACTTGTTTCCTTGTCTTCTCCATCTACCACTTTTTCCACATTTTCCTTATTCATAAGTCGTGGGAATATTCTATTTTTTGATTCATCTTCTCGATGAATTCATTAACATCAGAATGTCACATCGCTCTTGAAATCTAGAAGATTTTATTTCAATGCGTGAAGGTCAGCACGAGACACAAACATTTCATCCGGGATGAATGATTCCTCAAGATTTTTCAACCAGTTTCAAAACCTCTTTATCTTTAGCTTCAATCTTCAAGAAGTTTATTTTCCCTTTTTAGATCTTTGCCTTTTAAAAAACATGAACTCGTCTTGGACTCTTCTTTAGCCTCTTTTCAAATTGGCCAAATTAACTAGTCCACTTCCCTATTCAAAGCACAACCAAATGAGTCCCAAGTACTTTTCCTTCGACCATCAGTGTTCCTTGTTCCTGAATGAATCCAACCAATTAGTCTGAAAGTTCACAAACCATGCCGTTCATTCCAGCTTCTCCTTTCTCTGAATGATTTTCCAACCGAAGAAGCGAAAAAACATTACCAACGTCTTCCTCCTTCCTCATCTCTCCTGAGACTTTTCAGTTTCCTTAGGTTTCTTTTCTTCGTTTCACTGGTTCTACTTTTTGGTTAACTTCAAAGTTTTTCAGGATGTGCTAAGATATGGAATGTCCGCATGATGCTCAGTTGTTTGACACGGACAGTAACAGTACACAAGCGATCCTCCGAAAACTTGCCCACTTTCAAAGGTTTGACTTTCTTTTTTGTCGTGTTCAATAATGTGAAAATAAGAAGAAAAAAGAATGTATCCCAACCAATGATTAATTGTCAGATGGTACCAGCCAATTCACGGATATGTATGTGTACTCATCTGCGTTTTTGGAATCTTCACCAATTTTGTGCATGTGGCAGTTTTATCGAGACCCAACATGCGCAACTCGGCCGTCAACTGCATTCTAACAGCAGTGGCTGTGTGTGATATTGGAACAATGGCATCCTATCTCGTCTACATTATTCATTTTGTGCTACGAAGAAACAATTCATGGTAATTATTGAGGGAAGGGTTTAAAATATAAAGATTTGAAACAGAAAAAAAAGGGAAAGCTTTGGAATTTTTAACGCTTTGATGAGTCAAGGTAATGAATTTTTCAGCATCAAAATTCCAAATGTTACTGAATTTTAATTCTTGATCCCCTATTAAATTTTTATATAAAGAGTCAGCTGAAAATATGAAAACAAATTTAACGAGAACATGGATGTAACAATAGAAATGGAATTTAATGAATTTTGTATTGCAGCACTCCAACGTTCACTCACTCTTGGTTGCAATTCCTTTTGTACCATGTTGTTTTGAGCATCACACTGCACACAACCTCTTTATGGCTGGCGGTCGCAATGGCCTTCATTCGGAGGATGACTTTAAGGGTCACTGCTTTAAACAGGTACGGGAGATTCGGAAAGAAAGAGAGCAATCAAAATGGAGTTTCAGCCAATGGCAACGACCCAAATTCGCGTGGAAGTTGTGCTTCATTATCTATGCAATTGTTCTCATTCTATGTGTTCCAAATCTGCTGGTTCATGAAATAGCACGAGTGGAAGGGCACAGTTGGAAACCTGGAAAAACGTGTAAAGGATTCCCGGCGAATTACTCTGAACCGGTGTACACTTTCATGGTCAGTCATGCAGCAACAATAAACAATTGTCGGTTATTCAAATGGAATATCTGGATGATCGGGATCTTGTTCAAGGTATCAGTATAATGTGAAGACTTTTTCTAAAAGTGTACTTCAGATTATCCCCTGCATTTTGTTGATTTTCTTATCGTTTGGTCTGGTTTCGAAAATTCGAGATGCTGAAAAACACAGGAGGAAACTGACAAGCGTACCATCAAACGCATCCACAGATTCAAAACCTCTGAAGAAGTGAGACATCTTACAAAAAAGTCTGAATTTCAATGTTTAAATTTGAGGAAAAACGGAACACCGGATCGAACCACATTAATGCTCGTTGTCATTTTATTAGTGTTTTTGATCACTGAGTTTCCACAAGGAATCATCTCGATTCTCTGTGCTATTTTCACCACTGATGTTCATAAGTGAGCTTTTTTTTTTCATTCGATGGTATGTTACAAAATTTACAAGTTTTCAGATATCTTTATTTCTACATTGGTGATGTACTGGATCTCTTATCACTTGTCAACTCGTCTGTCAATTTCGTTTTGTACTGTGTGATGTCATCGAGATACAGACAAACATTTTGGGAAGTCATCATTCCTTCATGGGCTTTAGCGTGAGTCTTTTCGTGTTTAAGAAAATGCTAAAAATCTGAATTTTCAGCATGTGGACAACACGACGAGGATCTCCAACTGAATTATCTCAACTTCAAATGAACAATAGCTTACGGCTCGGAAGGTAACAAAATACATATATACAAAATAAAGAATCTTGGGTTTCAGAAAACAAAGTTACACTCCCCTCGCAACAGAACCAGATCCAAGACGTGATGAGGAATACAGTTTCGAAGGTTCGATGTCGGAAACTCCGAACGGGAGAAGACACCGACTTTGAATCTCTTCCCGTTTTTCAACCTATCTCCGTTTGATCTCGGTCTTGGATTCCCTTTTAATGTTGTGATAACTTGCTCATCTTTGCCGCTTTCGCATTTTCTTCGTCTTGATTATGGGTAAAACTTAATTTTTTTCCAGTTTCTCCATGTTAATTTTTTCGACGGATCTCGTTTATGAAAGATTTCACGTGTCTGAATGTTTTTTTTCCGATCCACGTTTCTGATTTGGGAGATCGGTAGGAAAATCAATGTAAAAACCACTACTATTATTCTTATTTTGGATTCGAATATCATCAGAAGAGGGTGAGTGGGAGAGAAAAGAAGAAACCAAGAACTTGGATCATTCAGATGATTATACAAGACGTCAACAGCATAATAA
This sequence comes from Caenorhabditis sp. 40 LS-2015, assembly GCA_900536305.3. NCBI lineage: Eukaryota > Metazoa > Nematoda > Chromadorea > Rhabditida > Rhabditidae > Caenorhabditis > Caenorhabditis tribulationis. The sequence goes on along the minus strand of LR546476.1, from coordinate 520,517 downwards.
TTGATGTCCTGAGCGTCAGCACTCACGAAAAGCCACTATGCAAAGTGATCCAGGAAGAGAGAATTCTGAAGTTGTTGGATATGGCAAAAGAAATCGTCAAAGGCCAGGGAGCACTCGTTGAAGTGGATGCACCGATGAAGGTGTGCGGGGACATTCACGGCCAATTTCCCGATCTCATTCGTCTGTTTCATCGTGGAGGATGGCCACCGACTGCCAACTATTTGTTTCTAGGCGACTATGTGGATCGTGGAAGATACAGTCTTGAAGTTATTATTCTTCTGTTGTCTTACAAGGTAAATACCCGAAAGAGCACTTTTAAAAATAGCCTTTCAACATCTGCAAAAGTTTCTATCTCTCGCGTCAAAAAAGTGACAGAGAAGCTGGGATAAGCTGCCAGAAATGACGTCAGCAAGATGATGGATCTGCTTGCACTTTTGATATCTTCTGTTAAAATTATGAAGTTCGATGTTTCAGGTCAGATTCGCCAAAAACTTCTTCCTGCTTCGTGGAAATCATGAGTGTGAGTATGTGAACAAGACGTATGGGTTCTACGAAGAGTGCCAGAAACGCTATCAGAGTACTCGTCTCTATGAAGCTTTCCAGGTTTTAGTCACCAGAAGAGCAAAACCCAGAAAAAATTCTTTGTTCAGGATGTGTTCAACATTCTCCCACTCTCCGGACTGATTGCCGAACGAATTCTGTGCATGCATGGCGGCCTTTCTCCACATTTGAAATCGCTCAATGATTTGAGAAACATTACGAGACCAACAGCGGGAAAAACTGGATTGGAAGTGGATCTGTTGTGGGCTGATCCGATTTGTGGTCTCACAGGATTCATGGTACCCTGAAACAGAATTCAGATGACCTACTCTATATTTCAGGAGAATCAACGTGGTGCAGGCTGTGGATTCGGAAGAGACATCGTTCTCAAGACTTGTGCCGATCTGAATCTTGATCTGATCTGTCGGGCTCACCAAGTTGTTCAGGATGGTTATGAGTTTTTTGCCAGCCGGAAACTAGTGGCACGTACACAACCTCAAGGAAACGTTCCTTTCAGTAATCGTAGTTTTCAGACGATTTTCTCAGCTCCTCACTACTGTGGTCAATTCGACAATTGCGCTGCGTTCATGTCGTGCGACGAGAAGCTTCAGGTACAGGCTTTTTGGATCGAATATTTGAGAACTAAAATTTTCAGTGCTCGTTCGAAGTTCTCCGTCCAACCTCTGGTCGTTTGGAAATCCGCGAAAAGACGTTGTTAAAGGATGAAACCACCTAACCTTTGTATAGAATCAATGAATGTTCTACTTCTGTTTTCACTTTTTTTCATATTTCAGTTATTTTGAAGTTTTGAATTTCAGATCACCAAGTTTTTAATTAGTCAGACTACAGTCATCAAGTTTTGTTTTTATGATGTGACATGTGACAACTCACGTTATGTGAACGTGACTTTCAGGGAAGTGTAAGAAGTGAGGAATTTACGTTTCTCAAAGTTATCATGTTCTCTAAGAAACAACTAAAACCACAAATTTGTGGGTGCGCAAGAACCTTCGAAGAATTTTTCTTTGTGATCCGTTCTAACTTTTTAACAACGAAAAAGGGGGTGTGTGTCGTTTTTGAGAACAAAAAGGGTACATACTTATCTTTGATTTGTGTTTCAAATTTAAGAGAGATGGAGAGATGGTATGACAGACCAAACGGGCGACATCCGCCAAATTGGTGATAATTGAATTAGACGATGACCACGTGTGGAAGGGACAAATGAGTGTATGTCTTCGTCGTCATCAAGTTATAAGATCAACCCTCCTCCCATTTCGTTGAAATCAGAAAGCGTCTGTGTCTGAGTCTCTGATCAGGCGACCTCACTGGTTCCTCCTTTTAAGATTTTGCTATCATAACTACACTTGATTTGAGAACTCATTTTGTTAACTTTCTAATTACTTCGTTCCTACCAAAATGAACAATCTAAAAGTGTTCGGACGAATTCAAATCGCCAGAAGAAGCTATTCACCCCTCCCTGTGGACCCTCTTCAACGTTTCAAAGTCATCAGCCAGACACAAAAAGCTCCTCGAGTTTTGATAACGGGATCACTAGGACAACTTGGAAGAGGGTTGAACTCAGTTTACAAGTATATGTATGGAGCAGAATGTGTGGTCATGAGTGATATCGTTCGTCTTCCTGCAAATGCTACAGATGTTTGTGAGTCCATCCCTTTTCTGGAATGCTTATCATGATTGCTTTTTCAGCTGACTACAACTACTTGGATATTCTGAATCAAGGATCAATCGAAGAAATCGTTGTTAACAAGAACATCGATACAATCGTTCACTTCTCAGCACTCTTATCAGCAGTTGGAGAAACAAATGTTCCTTTGGCTTTACAAGTAAACTGTCGAGGAGTTGAGAATGTTCTTCAAGTTGCAGCGTAAGCCTTTATAATCTAGTACGAAAATTTGAACCTACTTTCTTCAGAAAACACAAACTGAAAGTGTTCATTCCATCGACAATCGGAGCATTCGGACCAACGACTCCAAGAGAAAACACACCAGATCTCACCGTTCAATGTCCTACCACTATCTATGGAGTCAGCAAAGTATACGCCGAAAGACTCGGAGAGTACTTCCATCATCGATTCGGAGTCGACTTCAGAAGTATGAGATTCCCGGGTATCATCTCAGCAACGAAACCAGGTGGTGGAACAACCGGTAAGAAGAAAAAGAAATTGTCTTGCTCTCGAACACTCTAATTCAGATTACGCTATTCAAATTTTCTACGATGCTCTTCAAAAGGGAAAGCACACATGCTATCTTCGACCAGACACTCGTCTTCCAATGATGTACGACACCGACTGTATGGCCTCAATCATTCAGCTATTGTCTGCTGAAAGTGAATCATTGAAGAGAAGAACATACAATGTAACAGGATTCTCATTCACGCCAGAAGAAATTGCTGATGCAATTCGACGAGTGATGCCTGGGTTCGAGATAGATTACGATATCTGTCCAACAAGACAAGCTATTGGTATGTGATATCTAATCATTCTTCGTAGTGGACCATGTTGATATTTCAGCTGATTCTTGGCCAAAGTCCTTGGATGACAGTGAAGCTCGCAAAGATTGGGGATGGAATCCAGAGTATGGCCTTGAGGAGACAGTTCAAGTCATGTTTGCATTGCTGAGAAGAGAAGAAGAAACCCCAAAAAAGATAGTCTCGACTGCATGAAACTGGTTTTAACGATAATAAATCATTCAATTGACTTGCAAGATTTTGATAGAGAGAGGATGCAGAGAGAGAGAGAAAAAGAAAGTTTACACTCAGAACGGATAGAAAACATATCTTTGGGTGCGAAATGGGTATACTGATTCTATTGGAATGTCTACAGAATTATTTAGTTATAGGGAACCTGGGGAGTTTGAAATATCAGTTTGGTAAATGAAGGCGTTGACCCTTTTTATTAGGGGATTTCAGTCTGAAGCATTTTTGAGAAATGAAGGTTTGTGGGTTTGGAAACCTAACGAGCGGTTTCCAATTAACTTTTCTGAAAGAAATCAAGAGTAATCTTAAATAACTCAGATTTTCTATTAATGCTGACCTAAATGAAAATATTCGAATGTTCCAAGTTTTATTTCCAACAGAATCATGCATGCATTCACTTTTCATCTTCGCTATCAGCTTCACACGTTCCAATTCCTCATGCCAATTATTCACCACTAGAGAGAAGATATTTCGAAGACAAAGAGTGAGAAACGAAAAGTGATTGAAATGAAATGACGCTGTAACAGTTGTCAGCGAAGCACTCATTCTCTGTGCTCCCTCCCTTTCGTTCTTTTTGTTAAGAAATTATCCAACGGATTACTCGGTAAACTTCTACTGTCTTTCGACAATGCAACAAGGTTAGTTCAACCTTTATGAAAAAGGTTTCTAACTTTCGGAAAATTTATCAAGATCCTGTTTTTCCCTTTGATTCTCAAAAACCTTCAACTTTCAGGAAACCCTTACTTGAACTACCAAGGACCATTTGGCAACTTTGCTGAAAATGACAAGAAACAACATTGCAAACTTCGAATACAGGTTCGAGGGAATCAAAATCAATTTTCGTTCATTATTCATTTTTCAGACTTGGGTGTATATACACTGCGGAGTGAGTATTGTTACCTCAATACTTGGTATAACACTAGGTTCAATTCTTCTGGTCCGAACGGAATGGCACGAAAAGCTATTTTTATACAAGCTGACATTAGCAGTATGTTTTCATCTAAATTTATGCAAAAACATTGAACACTTTTCAGTATTTGCGTAGATCGAATCCCAGTAAGTATTGGATTGCCTATCGTGTATTTTTTGGAGTCTGGATTACGATACACTCGCTTCACTTGGTGTCCATTGTGTTGACGGTAATTGCTGTACATGTGAGTTGTTTCTTCTATGCAGACATTGAAAATTGTGTCAAACTTCAGAAAACCAATCTAAAACTTCTGAAGCCTCAACTGCTCGTTCTGGTTGTGCAACTCGGTATATTTATCATCGGCATTTCAAGTCTAGTAGTGTACAGTATGACAGGAACACGAGTTGCGTGGATGGCTCTGATCGTGATCTTGTTCCATACTTTGTTTGCTTGGTGAGGTCAACTCAATCCGTTCCAAATTCATAATTTTTTTTTTGCAGCACGAACTTATATCTGTTGGCGAAGTATCATCGGTTTTTAGACGAGAAACTGATGATACTGCGCGAGATTTTGAGTGCACAAGCAAAATCAGTTCACTTCAAGGACGATTCTTCTTTTTAATTTAATTAATGAATTTAATGTTCCACTAGTTCCAAAAATTTTCACTTCAATTGGTATCAAATCGAATTTTAAAAAATTACCAGAACCAGAGAATCCCCGGGTAACTTTGACTATAATTGGAAGAAATCGGTTCAATTTTCGATGAAAATTAACTTTTCAGGTTGAAAACACTGTAGAGGGAAAATCAATGCGGACGTTTTCAAACTAACTGCCTTGAGAGTTCCTGAAATTCTAATGGCTAAAAAATGATCGAACAGAGTCTTCTTGATCCTGCAAAAAAATCTCAGGTTAGAAGTTTATTCGTACAGACAAGTTCTGAAGCTCACTATTACGGTGAAGTGTCGTAGAGTACAAATCAAGACAAAGAATTCAACTATCATAGCGGAAATGACAAAACGTATGTCCACCGAAGCACATTCGGTATTCTCAATAATTGAACTTCCGGAAACCACATCATTTATAAAACAAAAAAATATACTGTTTTGAACTTTGGAAAATGTAGGTGGTTGGAATCAGAAACTTTTTTAGCATTCGACCTTCTTAGGACCTACAGAGGCCACCCTCTAAGATATTGGCAGAATGAATATTAAATGTTTTCCAACTTTCGATCTTCAGAATTGCAAGATTTTCTAAAATTTCATGTTTTCAAGCTTACATTTCAACAAAGTTTTAAGCCATGTTCCAGAAACCAGAGTTCGCATTTAAGCTGTTTCTTCATTAAACGAGAGCGTCTCCAGCAGAATAGAACTGTTCCTGTCGTTCCCTTCTAATTACGTTTTCATCAAAATCTGGGACATCCTCCAACTCTTTAATTTGTTGAAAACCTAGATCTGTCCACATTTCATCTTGAAGAGGGCAACTTACAGGCCAATGTAGGAAGTTCGGAGAGGCGAAAAAAATCATCTGAAACACATGTGAGCTCACAACCGAGATTGAACAAAAAATGGGCAGGGACCCTTCGGAAAACATTATTTAGGCGTAATTCAGACTTTCTCTTTTTGGTGTTCAAAAAAGTTTGATAAAAAACAGAACTCAGATTTCATTAGATTTTGGGTTTGCTGTACATCCTAATTCGGCACTCCTGAAGGATCATTTTGCTGGTTACCAATGAAAATGTTCTCGAGACCCACTGGCCAGGAGTAAAAACCTTTTTTAGGTATTCATAAACAACAAAAACCGTTTCAAGTCCCGCCTCCCGATGTGCTGACAGAAAAATCAGAAACCATTTCTCCTCGTCCACCTGCCGTAATGAAATACAGCAACCGAAAGAAACCGCCGATAATCATCTTCGACCCACTGTTATCTTTCAAAAGATCAAACAGAAATAATAGCGAGAAATGATGGAAACGTGCGATAAGTGATTCGAGAGGAGCATCACTTCTTCTGCAGAGAGAGGACTACCTGCGCCACGTGCGTTCTTATCAAAAAGAGATAAATTATTTCTCAAGGTGATCGGAAGATGTGTCAAATGCAAGTAGTTCAATCAACTGCAAGATCAAACATTTAAAATTCTTCTCTCCAACCGATTCATTTCATTGTTACGGAGGCCAAGATTCGAAATAACGACAGTCGATTTTCAGACTTTTTACAGTCTCACATGTCTTTCCAGACAATTCAAGTACATTGTAAAAAATGAGAAAATGAAAAACAAACTGTATAACAGTTGACTAAAGTCTTTGGACAAGGTTGACATATAAAAGAGCTGAAAATGGTGTTCTGTTCTTCGCTTGATATTTGCCGTTATACCAAAAAACATGTCGTAGAGTTGCATTCGCAGCGCCTTCACTTGACGACATTTAGCTTGGTTCGTATTAATTATTTCTGAGAAAACTGTTCACTGACAAAATGTAATTCTGAAAAATTCACATTTCAGTGGATAATAAAATTCTGAATAAATGAATGCGAGCCAAGATATTCGAATGTTCTTGAAGTGAGACTTACGGTATTTTCACGCACTCAACATGTTTTGGTGGTAGATTGATAGATACTTCCTAGATAACATCCTCCTCTGGAACACATTTATTTCCCAGTTTTACTTCAATTTTAAAAACTCTGGAAAATTCACAGAATTATGCTTTTGGCTTTGTTTTTGAAAATTCAAACTCTCTATTTTAGGCGGAATATGTTTCAGTCAAACTGTTTTCATAACGTGTTCCATGATTCCTTCCGCCGACACTTTTAATAGTGTTTTTTGCAGAACACTGACTTTTCGTTTTTCAAGGTTGTCCTCAAATTACGACAGTTCCACAGTGTCCGTCTCGAAGCAATGTTCCCGTAGTTGTGACCACGTGCTACGATAACGATCCTCAAATTGAATTTGTGTGTAAAACGCAATATTTCAGATCGTTATCTGCAACACTCTAAGTTTCAACCATACCGACACTATCTGATGATCCGAAACATTCTCCTCTAATTCAGAATCTGAGAAAAAAAAACTAGCCAAAGAATGTCTCGATTACTCGTCACGCCTTTTGGTATGATCTTCGGTGAATAAGCTCCGCCCCTTTCTTTCTTGACCAAGAATTTACTCACAACCTTCTTACTGTTTCATTCTTCATTTCACCGACTGTTCACCATATTCTGTATTCGTTCAAAACTCATTCGTTCCGAAGATAATAAAAAATCATATTGAGGCTCCCATCAATATTGCCAACGTTATCAGTCTAGTTTTGTTTTTGAAATCAGAAAACTGTCAATAAGAAAGATGGAAAGGAGGAATGTGGAGACCTGGCGAGCTTGTGTGATATTAAAAAACGAATTTTGAGACTCTCTCTTTTTCTATATTGTTCTCTTCGAAACCGCAAGATAGATCGAATCTTGCCAGCCGACACTTTCTCACTTTTTCGCTGGGTTTTTTTTCCAAAGTTACAAGTGTTTTTTATTCGGTAACTATGTCCCAGGCTACGACCAAAGAGACCAAAAGTTCAGAGTAGTATTCTGAAGACACAAATTAAAGTATTAAGTATCCCTTGATCTTTGGAAAACTATTTCATCGACACTTTCAAAAGGGAGTGAGTATGACTACAGTACTCTGAGAAAAATGTCTCCGAGACCACCTAGATGAAAGATCCGATGAAAACATTCTGAACTACCACTTCATTTTATGTACCTTCTAAATGTTTATTCTCTTTTTTTGTCAGTCTACTCTTTATTATCGTTGACAACTTTTTTATCTTTCTTCCGAAAGACCGTGAAGCCATAAAAGGAAAACGTGACTTCTCATCACCTATCTTTCAGTACTTCAACCGAAACAACAATGAGGTCGCCTCTTCATCAAAACCAGCTAACATTAGTTTTGGGAGTCTTCCAAGTATTCCATCGTCAACTTTCTTTCAGAGATAATGTTTGAGATTTCAGGCTGCCTTCCTGGTCATTTTCGCCTTATATGGAAGCTACGATGCGAGTGCTCTCCCAAGTAAAGAAAAGAATGTGGAAGAGGCTACCAGAATGACAAATCTCTACCCTCTCTTCCAAGACACCCATGTTATGATCTTCATCGGATTCGGTTTCTTGATGACCTTCCTGAAACGATATGGATTCTCGGCTGTCTCCATCAACATGCTATTGGCTGTGTTCACCATTCAATGGGGTATCATTGTTCGTGGAATGGCTTCCGCTCATCATGGATTCAAATTCACCATCTCCCTGGAACAACTTCTCACTGCTGATTTCGCTGCGGCCGTTATTCTGATCTCAATGGGAGCCATGCTTGGAAAACTTTCACCAACTCAATACGTCATCATGGCATTCTTTGAGACGCCAGTTGCTCTTATTGTTGAGCATATCTGTGTTCACAATCTTCAGGTAACATAATTAGAACTTTATTAGTAACAATCGCAACGAACTGATTGCAGATCAATGACGTCGGAGGATCCATTATTGTGCATGCCTTCGGAGCATACTTCGGACTCGCCTGTGCCAAGGGATTCGGAAAAAAGGAACAACGTGGGCACCAGAACGAAGGATCCACCTACCACACTGACATCTTCGCCATGATTGGAGCCATCTTCCTCTGGATCTACTGGCCATCATTTAATGCCGCCGTTGCTGCCACTGATGATGCTCGCCAGAGAGCTGTCGCCAACACTTTCCTCTCGCTTTGTGCTTGCACTATGACCACCTTCTTGGTTTCTCAGGCTGTTGACAAACATGTCAGTATTTGAAAAATGTATATACTTTAACAAACATCCTCTTTACAGAAGCGTTTTGATATGGTCCACATTGCCAACTCGACTCTTGCTGGCGGAGTTGCCATCGGAACCACTGCCAACGTCGTTCTCGAGCCATACCATGCCATGATTGTGGGAGTTATCGCTGGAGCTGTCTCAGTCATCGGATACAAATACATCACGGTAAAAGAACCAGATCACCCCGACTTCCTTCGATGATAGTATTTCAGCCTTTCCTATCTGAGAAACTCGGAATCCATGACACCTGCGGAGTTAACAACCTCCATGGTATGCCTGGACTCATTGCTGGATTCGCTTCGATCGCATTCTTATTCATCTACGACGAATCGAGATACCCAGCACAGTAAGACTCTCTGAGACGTGGTTTTGAGATTAGAACAAAACGTTTGAGATACGACAAGATCTACCCTGGGATGGCTCGCGGTGAAGATGGAAAGAGAATGTTCGATGAGAAAACTCAAGCATTGAACCAACTCATGGCCATCGGTCTTGTGTTCCTCGCCTCCATCATCTCTGGATACATTACCGGTCTTTTGCTGAAACTGAAGGTTTGGGATCAAGTTCGTGATGATGAGTATTATGCTGATGGAGACTACTTCGAGACTCCAGGAGATTATGATTTCACTTCAAGAGTAAGAACTTCTGAGAATGAAAAACAAAACAAATCACATTTTCAGATCGTCACATCTGTTCAAAAGATCGAGGTAGCCGAGTACAATCCACTCAGCCAAAAGGAAGTCTAACTTCACTTGTTCGTATAAATGTTATTAGATATCCATGTGCTTTATTTTCACAAAAATCAATAAACTATAAAGTTTTCATAAACCCTGATCCTTTTTATTGGAAGCGGTTCAACAACGAAGAGAGTATCTTCTTCGTTAGCTTCTAACATGAATAGCTTCTATAATAAATGTTCCTATGAAGTTAACAAAATATGACTTCTGCGGAACTCTTCGTCGCCGATCCATCACTTGGAAGCTAGTCCTCCGGTGAAAGATTATCGCTTACATTATTCATTTTATACATCCCACAGAGAAACTTAAACTTCATCTGACCTGCACCAGCTTTTCTCACCATGTAGCTTTCAGCTTTCCGCTCGTAGATGACTATAAGTTCGAGAAATAGATTTCTTTTATTTTTTTGTTTTTTTTTGCCGTTCAATAATTTGAGAGTTTTTCAAATGTGTTTTACTCAACTGAATCACTTGTTTCGAACTTTCTTCTTATGGTTAGTGTGAAAATCCGCATTTTTAAATGTATGCAAGTGCGCCCTATGGTGCTTCAGTAAATTCTTTTCTCATTTTTCGCCACATTGTATTCATTTTCATCGCTTATCTGGGTGTTTTTTGCCTGAATGATACCAAGAATTTTATAAAAGGCAACGAGTATAATCTGAAATGAAAATACTTATCAGTGTACCTTTCTCGAGAACTTTTCCGCTCATTGTCAATTTAATAGGCACATTGTTATTTTGCAGACTGGTGATTCCGCCAGACGAATGGTTCTCGATGTTGAATCTTCGAGCATAACACAACTTAAAAGTCATTGTGAAACATGTTTCCCTTTGATGGACGAAGTTGTTCCGATCCGTGAGAAATATGTCGATTTGCTCGAGTTTTCAAACGTGAGTTCTCTTGTGATGAAAATGAAAAATGATCCCTCTTACAGTTCAATGGCGTTCCTTATCCAATCATCGATCCAGCAAGGAAACCAAGGCGATTTTTAGCTGACTTCAGGTGAGATTCTGAAAAAACTTTGAAACGATCAAATATTTCTTCCAGATATTCATGGTCAATTCCGTTGATTCATGACTATCCAATGATCGAAAAAGAAGTTTTGTCATCGAAGCGCGTACACAAAGTCATTTCAAAACTGAAAGAGCAAAATGACGAGCAGAAAAATCGAGCCGTTCAGTTTTTCACCGAAATCAGCGCTTGTTTATCGAAATTCGTATGCAAATGTTGTGCGTACGTTCTGTACAAAGTGTTCAGACGGCTCATGGATAAATTGTTGGTGTGTAAAGAAGAGATGCAGCAGTTGAAAAGGGCAGAGCAGGTGATTCTGTTTTTCGACACAAATTTAACTAATAACATCCTTTTCATAGACAGGCATTCCAATTGTATATCTCCCGCTGCACAGAAGCCACCTCGATTACTTACTGATAACGTGGTGCAACTGGCACTTCGGGCTGAAACTTCCGCACATTGCTTCCGGCGACAATCTCAATTTGTCTGGGCTCGGATGGCTGCTTCGAGCGACAGGCGCCTTCTTCATTCGTCGTCGTGTAGATCCTGACGACGAGAGAGGGAAGGACCAACTGTATCGCGCTATTCTTCATTCTTATATCGAGCAGGTTCTCGGTAAAAATATGCCGATTGAGTTTTTCTTGGAAGGTACTAGAAGTCGGTTTGGAAAAGTACTCACTCCGAAGAATGGGCTTATCTCCAACGTCGTCGAAGCAGTCCAACACGGTAGAGAATTTGAGGCCAAAGATTCAGCACATTCCTTGTTTTCAGGGTTCATAGAAGATTGCTATTTGGTTCCAGTTTCGTACACATACGATGCAGTGGTCGAAGGGATTTTCCTACACGAGTTGATGGGGATCCCAAAAGTTCGAGAGTCAGTATTTGGAGTATTCCAAGGAATTTTCAGAGGATTCCGAAAGTCGAAGCAATGTGGTGTTGTCAGAATGCATTATGGAAGGCCGATTCGTCTCACAGTTCGTTGCAAGCTTTCTTCGTTTTATGGGATTTTCGTCTGTTCAGGAGTATCTCGCTACAATCACCGCATCACTATCGAATCATCGTACTCGTCCTGTCCGAATGACAAAGCTGTCTACTTCGTTCTCTTATCGTGAACTTGTACCTTGGCACCGTACACACTCGGAGACGGTCGATGATCGTACTATGATTCGCGCCATCGGATTCCATGTTGTCTACGGTTCGTTTTCATAAGCAACAAATCAAGACGGTGTTTGACTGTTTTCAGAAGCTCAGATGATGTGCTCGATTTCTCCAGTTGCCGTAATCTCCTGTCTCGCACTCGCAAAATGGAGAGAAAAAGTTTCACGGTCCACATTCGAGCAAGACTGCGAGTGGCTCTGTGAACAGATAATAGCAGAAGGTGGTGATGTTGTTGGATATCAGTCAAAGAAGACGGAAGGAAAAGAGATGTTGAACTACGCGCTCGAAAAACTCCGGCCTTGTCTGAAAGTAACTGAAGAATCTGTCGCACCGAAAGCCTCTCACAGCTCCTTCATTCAACTTGCTTACAATAAGAACTCAGTTATCTGCCGATTCTCCATCAAATCTGTTATTGGTTGGTATAGTGTTTCATGTTTTATAAAATTCGAACTATATTTTTTCAGCTATGACGATTGTGTCCCGCCCAACAAATTCAACGTTCTCATTTGACGAAATCGTTGAAGATACTCTTTCTCTTTGTGACTGGTTGCAGTTCGAGTTCTTGTTCTGTCGCGTAAACAAACGATTTATCAAAATTTATTAGTGACTTTTCGTATTTCAGCCATGTGATAGCCTACGCGAACTCGTGCACAACGTTCTCAGCAACAAGGAATGGGCTCATCCGATTCATGGGCTTCTCACTTCTGAAATCGATGAAGAAGAAGATGGATTCCTCGATGCGGGAGACTTCAGCAACATCGGAACACTACGGGTACGATTTAATATCGCTATTTCTGTAATCAAATAGATTTCAGGTTCGTGATCCAAAATCTCGTGAAACACTTCAATTTTTTGCCAATCTTGTCCGACCATTCATTCAATCCTTGTACCTAGTTTCGTCATTTGTCTCTTCCGATAGATGCTCTTCTGAACCGACTTCTGATAACAATGTCATTCGCCAGCTATGCCAGGAGTCCCTCGATGGGAAAATCACTCTCCCATTCTCACCGCTCCGTAAGTATCAGGAATAGGAAACTCCAACAACCCCATATTTTTCAGTAGAGTCGATCAACTCGGACTCGTTCAAGAACGGTCTTCGTGTTTTGAAAGACAAAGGGATATTGCAGCGAAGTCTTCCAAATTCGACTGCTCGAACCATCAATTCTCGAATCACTGAATTGATTAATAATCTCGAAAGAGTTTTAGAAGTGAAATAGTAAATTTATTGTAGATTGTAGTTAGGCTGATTATGAACTTTTGTTTCTTATGTTTTGTTTTACGCATTGTCTGTACGGTTTCATCTTATGATAAATATGTGTAGGTACAAATTGTTGGGTTTTTTTCAGGAGATCAGAAGAAAACGAAAAGTTCATTCTGCTGGGTATCATCATCAGGTCCACGTACTGGTGATTTGAAACAGTAAGAATACGATAATCCTAACGTTCTAAGTGAATAAACTTGCATTATGTCTAGGGGAACGCGACTGAGTTTTCAACCCTTTCTGAACGTTTTCTTAGGTTCGCTTTCACACAACAGAAACACGTCACCCCACCCGCCGGTCAAATATCGTCAAAAGTGACAGTTTTCCTCTGTGACCGTATGGATTGACGTGCAGGTGTCAGAGTATACAAACAAAACGGTATAGGTAGTCGGCCTGTCTATAAAAGAGACCAACAATCACATCATATCTCATTTCCAATAATTATGAATCTCGGTTAATGTTTATTTCTGCTCGTTGCTTCTTGAAGAAAGGTAAGAAATCTTTGTGGTTTTCCGTGCATCAACGCGAAAACTGAAGAGATTTTTTACAGATTCTGCAAAATCGTCGAAGGAATCGAAACATCTTCCCTTCTCCCACATTCGTTAATTCTTGATATTCTGTGGATGACTCCGTGCGGAATTCCTTAATAACTTCATTTTTCTTTTTGACGTCTTCTTTATTTTGAAGCAAATGAAAATCTGAAAAGGTCTCTAATATGTGTTTTGCTTCTAGCCGTAAAAGTTTCTGGTGAGGTTCATCAGAAATCCGAGAGCATTCCCCCCTAAAGTCTAAACCAACTATGAAATTGGTCAGCAAACATGTAATTCGACACTGATCGGATTCGTGCAACCAAAACAACGAAACTAGTTGGAGGAACTCCATTAGTAGTTTATACTAACAATTCATGAGATGCTCCGGAATCTACTTGTAGAATTTATACGTTATTTTTTTAGGGTTAAGACTTTGACCTACAGTGCTGACCTGTGAAAACGGACAATTTTGAGAAGTTGAACATTGATTTTCAATAAATTGATTTTCTGAAATTGTGTAACTGCACGGTATCCTCGGTCGGAAATAGACTTTGAGGCGAAATAACGCAGTTGAAATTGGTCATACAAGTACAAAATTTAAATCACCAGATAGCCAATGAAATTCTGGACAACTTCATTGTGGCCGATTTTCGAAATAGGTCATGATTATTTTTTTAGGTCCAAAAAATCACGATTTCAGTTCATTTTTCGAGGCAAATTTCAGGACGAAATTACTCAGCTGAGACTGAAAGTTAAGAAACGTTTTTAATCCATAAAATAGCTAGCGATTTTCTGAACAACGCCATTGTGGCCGATTTTTGAATTTAATTTTTGTGATTTAATTATGACCCAAAACATGCTTTTTCAGTGCTAATTTTGCAAAAAGTAATAGCCCCAGATATGTTGCCCACGTGAAACCTATTTCCAGTCTAGGATCTTGTTAACTGTATCAAGCGATTCTAGAGATTCACAACTTTTCAATATATCTTAAAGTAATTCAGTTAAGTCGCGTTCAGTGGCACGACCCGAGTTTCGATTCACCGCGGCGCACATTTCGAACATACCGTACTGCCATAATGATACTCCGCAAGGGTGAGTTTCACTGCAAAGTGGCCAATTTTTAGAACTTGAAAGAGTGATTTCGAATGACCTGATTTTCCTGAATATTCGAGGATGTATTAAGCATTTCTAGACTTTCCATTTGCAGTTGACAACTTTGCAATCTACCCAAAAACAAGTCAGTTAGATCATGTTCAGTGGCACGACCCCAAAACGTCGATGCCAATTTCGGGCCTTCAACTATCTATCCTCTTCAACGCATCATAACTCACTTGATTGCTCTTTAAAAAAGGCGTCAACTACAAAAATGAAGAGTTGCACTCACGAAAATTCAGCAAAGTCGGTTCATTGAATATTACTTTTTCAACTGCTCATAATTGACTGTTTTGCACCACAAACCACAAGATACCCATTTTTCGTGAGTACCATAAGAAATACGGTAAATCTGCAATAGTATTTCTAAAGTTGCAATTCTCTGTGAGGACTAAGGAGAAGTTTCTGGACTTTTCTGTACTCTTTATGTATTTTGAAACTCTGGAAAAACTCAACGATGCATCTAAAACTCCAATTTCCTTGGCTTTTCCTTCGTTTCAGGCATCATTGAAATACTCAACCATTGAAACGAAAGCTTTTGAACCCATCACACCTGCTCATATCCAAAAACCATCAGAAGGTGAACATCGAGATGCGGAAAAGAGAGTAGTGGATTCGAATGAGTGCCAGGAGGCATTATGAGCCGTCGCCTTGTATAGTGCACACGGAACAACTTCCGGCGACTACCAAGACGCTTACAATTGTCAACTAGTCAGGCATCTTTTTTGGAAATGCCGAGAATGCACGACCTCCTTTTTTGTTTTCTTTCTAGTTTTTGTTTACGTGTGCCATGAACCCTACTTAAAATGTAATAGTTTAGAGTTTGAAAGAAAAAAACGAAGAAAGAGTTAACATTACTCCGAGACACCCATTCATTTTTTTTCCTTCTTTCGACTTGACAATTGTACGAAGTGTTAAGATAAAGACGTCAATATCGCCATCTGAATGATTATCCCTGGGGAATGATGCTAATTTTTCAAAATCAGGCGGCGGTTATTTTCAAGTGGCCGTGTATGTGTGCTCCGCAGAGCACACGAGAGCCAGGGGCATATTTTGTTTTTACGCAGTTGACTCTGAAGCTTCTTTTTTGCTGGTACAACAACTTTTTTTCTTGCTCTCTCATTTTCAACATTTTCTGGCTTGAGACAAAAGAATGAACAATTAGCGGTAATAACACATCGTTTTGGAGTAAGGTATTTAGTTAGAGTCTTTCATAACATCATTTCCAAATTTTGATGAACCTGCAAGTTCCAAGGATGAGTTCTGACTTCAAGAAGTTTCCCAAAGAATGAAAAATAACCAGTCATTTTTTGGGTAAATGGTGCCTCAAGACCTCTTCGTGTCCTCGTAATCCTAAACGCTTCCTTCTGCCTCTTAAATGAGGCGATTCTTTTTCCATCCAGAACTTTTGGAGCTATAAGCCCTAACCTTGAGGTATAACTCTTCCAACATACCCGTAACGTCAGACGTTCAAGAACTGCCGTTCTCTTCCCAATTCGTCACTAACTTAACTGAAAGGAACATGTCAAAATAGTACCTTATTTAGATGAGAGTCCTTCTTCTAGATTCCCCACACGTCGTCTTCTTGTCATTGACAAATTCAAATTACTCCGACCCCTTCTTCTTCCCACATCTTCTCATTTTCTCCCCGTCCGTTAATCCAGGTTACATGATGTGACTCCCCTTCTAGATTAGTGAAAATTTTTCATTCATTTTCGTTACTATCCTCTCTCTCTCTCTCTCTCTACTCAACTTCCACATTTTCTCTCTCAAAACAAAAAGCAAAACAAAACGTCGGAAAGGATCTTTCGGGTTTTCCTTCCATCCTCAATTAACTATCCTCTTTGACATGATAATTTATATGTTTCATCCATCGGTCCAAGATAATGTGTAAGGAGAGTAGACGGAGGAAAATGGTTAGCAGATGTTCCCCGTTTTGAACTGAATTCTAGTTGCTTTTTGCTTCGGATTTCATTTTGGTTTTTGATGATTTCATGTGAATCTTTTCGATTGATGATTGGCTCTTTTTTCAATTAATATTGTTCTGTGAAATCCCAAATGAGTATATAATCTTATTTGTTAATAACATGTGTTACGATACCCAGAATGGGGAGAGCTTCTCTCTTCCTAGTCAAGTTTTTCCTGATCGTCCGTTAACAGAAGAACACTCTCAACCGGACAAAGTTTTTCCCAGAATGTCGTGATCATTTTGTTGGCTACACACTTTTTTACACCTGTTGCAGAAACCGATACAAATTCAGTCAAAAGTGTTGGACTTCTATCAGAGGATTCACGGTAATAAGATCAGCTGACCACATCGTCTTTTCAATTGAAAATTGAACATCTTGAATGCTCACATATCCGTCGAATTGTTCATCGACGAACAAGAAAAATCCACATGGCTCGGACAAACGCGAAAAAAATTGATGCCCCCAAAGCAGATGTGAATACTAGATCTCAAGTTTAGCACATCAAATTCAAACATTCAACTTCGAATTTTGACAGCTTTTTCCGTTTTAGTTTTATGCAAGCTGTTTGATATATGAAGATAACTGAAGCTTTTCTCTTTTTCACTGAAAACGTTCACTTTCGAGTTTCGAAGCTGTTCAACCATTTTCAAGAAACTGTATAAAATTCTTCATGAAATTTGTCGCATGAGAATGAAATCTTATTCGTGAGAGCAGACATTTTTTGAAGATGCTCTGTTATCCTGTCGTCTTTCGGAGAAGACAGACAAAGACAAAAAAGTAAAATGGAGGAGACATTTTCGAAAAGTAGAAGATATAAACATCGAGAGATGCCCCTGCTAGAATAAAGTGAAGACCCCTTTTCTCCAGGGCTCGAATTCCCATATCCTCATCTTTTCTCTTCTTTTCTCCACTTTTCTCTTTTTTCGATCCATTTTTCGATGAAGAAGATCAGTCTGTGCAAAAGGAGAGCCTCTGAAAAGGGAAGATAACTGAGGGGTCCAGAGAAATAGTTTGGTCCCTCCGGAAAATGAAGAACTACGTGGAAGGAGATGCCCCATAAACGCATCGACTTCTCTCTCTCTCTCTCCCTCTATTCAAATTTGGTTTGGGTTTGAATTTATCTTTTTTCTCTCGCTTCTTTTTTTTATCCTGCCCTGACCCCCAACTGCACTCAAAACTAGAAACGTATGATCTTGAAATTTTATCTTCAGTTTAAAAACTTGGAGATGGCTCATGCCCAGAAGTTCTCCTATTTTTGAACTCTATTCTCCATCTATCCTGGAATCCCAGCAGACACGAAAAGTCTCTTACTCTCCCATCGCAAGATTAATAACCCCTCTCTTCTTTCTTTTTCCTTTTTTTTCAATCTTTTTTTCGTTTTGGTAAAGAAACATATCAATTTCAGTATATGGCTACCGGATGAATATGCTCATCTTGCTGATATCTTTCGGCTCATTATTCCTAGTCGTCCATCCATTTCTACTATCGAATGACGACGAGCCACAACGATGTTATGAGCTGGAATTAGAGAACTGTTTCCGAGAAGCTTTTCTGGTATGTTTTTAGAACTGAAATTCAACACAAACTTTGATAAAAAGTTTTAAGACTTTTCGTTTCGTATATAAAAATACAGGAATTCCTGTCATCTCAATTTATGCAATTCAATCGGAGTATTCGAAAAGTTAGTTGTTGATCATAGTGTTCCTTCTCGAATTGTTTTCCTAATAGCTTTCTATTTCCCTTCCTATCAAAATTCTAACCATTTCGTTTTAATTGTTAGTCTTGTCTTGACTTTTCCGTCAATTTTGGCCCTTCTCTGGAGAGAAAATGCCACATGTCGCATTTTTTCTTTTATCTCTCAACTCGTTTCCAGATCAACAAAAAAAACTGTGCATGTTACTCTGTCTTAATCTTTAAAACTTTCAATCTTTTCGGTACTCTGCACCACACGCAAAATTTGACATTGTGAATGTTTTAACTTTCTGGGACTACCACTTTGATCTCTTTTCAGTCAGCAATTCATCCGCCAATATTCCATAAGAGGGATGTCACAGTATCACATAATGAAACCACGGTAACGCCAGATGATAAGCCAATGGACAAAAAGAAACGTAATATTTCATGAATTTTTCTCGGAGACGATGTATTGATTTTAGGTACACGACAAATTCAAATCTGTCACGATGTGCGAAAGTTTTCATCTTGTTTTATTCGTCCCGGATGCTCAGACCAGCAAGCGGCAAATGTGAGTAATTAGAAACACACTTCGAGATAATCAGAAACCAATTCACAGATCGCTTCTGTTCAATACCATATGGTCTTCGGAAAGAAATTACCCATGCATGTCTTTCTTGCTTATAGAGGATACGGTAGAGAGGCAAGGATCTGAATCGAAACAATTTGAAACATTTTCAAAATTTCAGCTTTGTGATCAACAATGTTATGGGAACAACATAGCGAAGTGTAAGACCAAGATGAGTCAAGAAGAACAACAGCAAGAGCAAGGCTACATTTTGGAAATGTCGACGGTGGTTAGCCACATTGCTCCTGAGAGAGATGTCACTGTCGCATGCAGCCGGTTCAACAAACTGCTTATCAACGTAAGACATTTTGAAGGCCACTGATGTGTCGAGATTTTATTCTGGTCAGAAGCTGGTTGAAAAAAGATGGTTGCTTAAGCCAACTAGAATCGGACTAATGTCTGATTCTGGTCAAGATGGTATGAACTTTAGTGGTTTTGTGTGCGAATTTGTCCACTTTGAGCAGTTGAAATTGACAACAAAAGCTGACCAAGAACCGGTCAAAAATCGTAGCGCGGAACCTGTGTTACCTTTGAATATTTTCTGACTTACTTCTCGGAAAATCTCCTATATAATTTTTTTCAGTTAATGAGACTTCGAAAAACGCACTGTGGAGAAATGGCAAGGTGTACCTGCACTGAGAGCAATGTACAGCGAGTAAGTCCATTTTTCACCCTGCCTTACGTATCATTTTCCAATATCCTTCAGGGTGTGGATGGTTGCAATACCGGATGCGAAATTCTTCTACATCAGGATCTGGATCAGCTGGCCGCGAATTCTCAAAACCGCCCGAGTTCTTTCCTTCTATGCAGTTTCTCCCTTCTTCTTTCTTATGTGTTCTTTGTGATTTAGAATTTTCCTAGTGGACGGGTAAACCAATGTGAATACAATTACTTCTAGCTCACTGAACATCAAGGATCCTCTTTTTTCAAGTTTTCATTGTCTCAATTCTGTCCACAGTGTAATTATGACCGTTTTTTTAGATTATTTCTCAACTACGTGTATCGTTTTGCTCGAGTTTTCTGTGAGTCAAGAATATATCTGAACGTTTTGCAACACATTTAGAGTTTGGAGTTAGTGAATAAACTTTAAAGCTTGAGCATGACATTCAAACAGAGAGGAAGAAAGTGAACAGAGATCACGGGATGTCGAGGTATGATTATGATGATCAGTTGGGAGCAACAAAAGATACAAAAAAAAGTAAAACAATTATTTAGCCTCTGGCACATGATATTGTGAGTATTTTGTCCAGTAGACAAAGTTGAAGATTAGAAATAGCGTAGGAAACATGACCCCTGCAAATTGGTATGATTTTGGTTACCCTCGAATCCCAAATCTCACTCGATATCAAATCAGCTCTTTTTGCATTGTCATCTACATCTAACCGGTTTCGAACCCATCGTATCAGCCTCAAATTCTTGAAGTCGTTCCACCAAACATATCTCCTGTTTCTCCGTTTCGAATCAATTATAATCATCTCGTGTGAACCGTCATTTGTGTGATTGAGCAGTCCGTTCACTTCAGTCACTGTTTTTCCGTTGTGGTTGTGACGAATCCATACATCTGGAGCATCAGCCAAACCCATCTCAACCTCCTAAACAGAAGGTAAGCTGCGACGAATGAAAACAAAGTCTTACATCTGGCTGTTGTTCTGGAGACTGAGCAACGACTGTATTGGGAATAATCAACGCCTGTCTGGTTTCCATCAACAAAGAGTTCCTACTTGAGCACATTTTCTTCCCTGAAAACTGCTGATGGAATGTAACTTTCGAGAGCTCACTCACTTTTGTAAAAACTCCGGGAGGATATGTAAGTAACCCATGCGAACTCAAGAAGAGCTCCAAAAATGAAAGTAAGACATGCTCCGATCCAAACATCAATTGCTTTCGTATACGATACCGGTGGAAGTTTTGCATTTATACCGGATGCCTTAAATTTAAAGAGTGACGTTGTTAAAATAATTTCAGTCTTACCTGAGTGGTCATTGTAAGCAGAGTAGTGACTCCCAGAGTGACTCGAGCTGGAACCGCTCCACGATCCAACCAAAATGATACCCAGGAGACTATGACAAGCATTGTAGAGGGAATGTATAATTGAAGAAGGTAGTAACTGTGATTAAAAAGTTACTCTCGAAAAAGAAACTCTGAAATGTTACCTGAATTGCCTTCTGAGCTCCAAAATTGTCCTCAAACAAGAATAAGTACCCGTGTTGGTTTTGCTCGTGCATAAATCAGTGAGCACCTGAAACAATGTCTCTCTTCGAACTGTCGGACGGTCTCTGAATCCCAACCTGATTGAGCTGAAAACTCGGGAGAGACGAGTGAAGTCCAGATTTCAGCTGAACGGGATTATCTTTTTTCCAGCGATATTCGATATCGTTTGTCGTGTATGCATATGAAGCCAGATCTATCAGACATGTTTGAACATCCATCGGATAGTATTGGAGATGCATTGGACAAGACAAGACCATTGAGATTCTCACAGAGTACAAAATCAAGCCATCACGATGGATACGAATCAACACATTCGGTTTGTCTATATTGTGCTTGTGAGCCTGCTTTTCGTTCTGAAAAAGTGCATCAATTTGAAACTGTATCATACAACTAGAAGGTTATTTGAAACTGCCAACTGTTTCCTCCACTCATTTTCCAAAAGTCCACTTGAACTAATTTTCATAAATATTGCAAAACTGGACGACATCTTTTAGTCGATGGTCTCTTCTTTGAGACTAGCTGGGGGTGGTAGGAAGTGAAAGAAGAATCAATACCTGGAAGAAACTATCCGGCATCCAAATCTGTTGTCCAGCGGTCAAAATGAGAAACGGAGGCGTGTCATCTCCCGGAAAACCATAAGCCAATCTGCCATCCACCCACTCCTCACGAAATGTCAATTGGACGCTGTACTCCATATTCACATCGTCGATTTTCGAGATACTGAAAACCAGCCATTCCTCACATTTCTGTCAAAATGCACTAACCTTCTAATGAGCATATTCACAGTGACAATTACGGCTCCGTGCGTACCAGGAATTGTTAAATTGATCCCTGGCGGACGGACTCTCCAGTCGTATCCTTTTCCGAGAAGCTTCTTGATGATTTCTGTGTCCGAAGATGCGTCTCCGTTTCTGAAATAAATCAGAAATCAAGAAAGGAAAAAGAAAAAGAGCAACATATTTAGATTTCGGATGTTCTTGGAGAAGAACAAACTCAATTCAGCTAGACCTTCCGGGATAATCGAACAAAACACGGAAAAGATTGGAATTGAATTGCAAGTTTAGAAGGTGTCCTAACAACTGAAGAAGTGCACTTATCTTCCTTTTCTCTAATACATTTGTTCGGGGAAAATCTTTGAAAAGTACAATGATCACTCTGTTCTTTCTCATATTCATAAGTGATAGACAGTCGTGAATAATTCGAGCTTCTGAGATTCTGCGGTATTTGATTACTATAGATCTGGTGGTTTTTGAACTTTAAGCATTTCAGTTTGTTCGAATAATATCGGTTTTTTTCGGAGTATATTATGCCTCTCAACTGGTTTGATTTGAGTTTGAAAGCCAATGTCGACGTTTTTAAAATGGAGAATCTAGAAAACTATCGTAGCTGAAGGTGCATTTTGCTTCGAATTACACTTTTCAAAAAACTCACCCTCCGACTGTCCATAATGCGATGATGATCAGAGCCAGGAAGCAGCAACGACGGCTCATCAAGTAACAGCAGAAGTCGTAGGAATCCGAAGAAAGAAATGTTGAGGGAATGATGACGATGCGACCTCCAGAAGCGGAATATATTCGAAAGCAATGAAGGAAAGAAGTGTTAATTTGATGCTGCTCACAGTGTGTCGAGTAGTACGAAAGAAAGTCATAACAAGGCTAATGAGCCATTAGGGTCGTCGAATCGAGCCGTTTTGCTTATGAGAAGAAGGAGTAGACGATGGGATTACAGATTCCATACGCTTCTTCTTTTCCCTTTCTTCGCTCTGAAAGTTGTGAAGAGTTGAGGAGTCAAAGAGTTTGGGCATGATACAGGTTGAGAAGGGGAAAGTGAAACATTTTTAGGCAAAAAATGAGGGAGATGAAAGTTGGGAGAAGAAGAGACAGAAAAGGAAGGAAAGGGAAGACAATGATGATGCGTGAGAACGAAACAGAGAAGAGGTTTCTTCAAGTTTTTTGGTTTTCCCGTCACCAAATTGCTCTTTTTTGGGAAACGGAAGGAGGTCTCGCTCATTTAGCAATAAGACTCGGATATTCTCAGTTATTTGAAGTGAAATGGAGGAAAAAACCAACTGAAGACTCTCTCCCATCGGGGAATTTTATATCGCTAATTATTTTCCCCTCTTTTTCTGTTTTCTCAGAGCCACTTGGCTATCTATGAGGACGTAGAATCATGGATCACTGAGAAGAACTTTTTGTAAAACTCCTTTCGTTTCTGCGAAATTTGACTTGATCGAATTTTGTAGAAGCATCTCCTTTCGACATGAAAAGTAAAGGGTATGACTTTGAGCTTTTCTTTTGTGAACGAATTGAGTTATGGGAGAAGGAAAAAACGAAACGGAGTAAGAAAAAAACGACTTTGACAAGAATTAAGGAGAAAAAGGAACGTATGATGGAAAAACAAGAGGGGTCTTCTGGAATGAAGTGAAAGCAGAGGGGATGGAAGAATAACGATGAATGAGGAAATGAAAGACAAGGAATTGGTTAGTATATACGAAGAAGTGGTTCAAGAAGTGCCGATCTGGAATTCAGACTTAGAACTTGATTATGTCTGCGCGATTCGCTCAAAAACGATAGATGAAGAGAGTTGAGTGGGCAGTCAAGAACGAGGCTCGGTAAATTCTCTTCCTCTATAGGATAACCTCCTGGGATACTGTGAGAAGACCGAGCCCCCCCCCCCCCCCCCCCCC